>CM042215.1:4578485-4710985 GCA_023566465.1 Cottus gobio | reverse complement strand
AAAAAAAAGAGAATCCACTGATTGTACCAACACCTCGTTAGCTAATTAACATGCTACATGTCAGGTGAAGGGAAAACAGCGAGTTGTGGTTTCACGGTGAGTTGTGTGGCGGGCTGCTTCTTGTCACCGTGAGGCTGCCAGGCAATTAGCAGACTGCCGGCTCCAGTCTGCGGACGGATTAAATAAACAGGACACAGTGTGCCGAGTTCATTATTTACCTTTAAATGGGCCGCGAGGCAGATGCTGTGAACTTCAGTCCCCATCTTAATGCTAAGCTTCATATTTAATGTACATATACGTAGAGCGTGCTATCAATCTCCTCATCCAACGCTTGAGAAGAAAAGCCCAAAATGTGATTTTTTTAATTATTATACAGGGTGTATAGGGAACAATGTTTTAGATATTTCGGTGACTTGACCCTTTAATTTGCGTTTGCTCAATAAAAAGTGTAGCAGTTGGTCTGACCTCCACTGGAAAGACAAAAAAAAACACAATAAGATATTACATTACAAATTAAATACATCACAGCTGAGGCTTTTATCCAAAGCGACTATACAGTAGACCGTAGACACAGCAACGGTGAGCAATTAGGGTTAGTGTCTTGGACATGGACTAGCGGAGCCGGGGATCGAACCCCCGATCCTCTGATTGAAAGACAGACCTGCTAACCACTGAGCCACAGTCGCTATAATAATTCTCTCCAGCCAATGGAGTTGCAGATGGACACAGTAGGGTTCAAGTCCGCCCTAATGAGGATATTAAAAACCAGATCATACCGCCATGCTGCTTCTACCGAATGTCACCTGTCCCGCTCTCTCTTTCTCCTCCCACCCACTCCGGATCCCATCCCCTCTCTCTTTCATCCCACCCTCCCACTGCGGTGGACCCACCGTAGTCCTTGGTGGTGATTTCACAGCCTGTTAGTGGCGGTGTCGAGTGTGGGAATGTCATCTCTGTGATCCCCTTCCCCGCACTGCGCTTACGCCTGGGATCATGCCCACTGCCTGCTGGGAAAATCCCACCTCCCTCACTGCAGGAGAGAGATTATACTCTCTTCCCCCGCACCCTCCCCCCCTCCCCCACCCTACCCGCCACCCAGCCTTCCACTCTACTCCAACGCGAGTAAATGTACATGCAGTATTTAATCATAATAAGTAAACTGGCAGTAAGCACACTGCAATTTAATACACATAAAAGCAAGGTTAAGGTCAAGTCCATTTCAATTTCCATGGATTTAAAAGCTGCGTTCGCCACATAACGCGGCTTCATTGCCCCGGATGACATTCGGTAAATGCAATCGGATTGATGGAGGAACCTCGTCGTGTGAGGCCACGGTGTCACGCCTCCGCCTGCCACTTGATGAACTCTGCATCACAAAGGGAATGAGGCGAGGATGAGAAGATACAGACGGAGGAGGGGATAAGGAAATGTATGAATACAAAAGCATAGCGAGATGAGGTGAGGCGGCATGGGCCGCGAGATCTGATAGACTAGAAAGTGTGAAACGCCCGAGAGTGAGATTGGAATTCTATCCCGGAGATGATCCCCCTGTTCCTTCCTCGCCCTTTATCCCGGGGATGTCTCCACCCGCCACCACATCCAGTTTCCTATCTGACGATCGGCACCAAGATCCTATCGCCGTCCCGCCTCCTCCCTACGCACCGCCTCCCCCATGCAGACACTGTGACATTTGCAAATACACAAGCACTAAAACAGGCCTCTCCGACATAAACAAACGCTTCCTGCGACGTGCACGCGCAACACACACACACAGGCGGCTGCAGCAGTGCTTAACTATGGAGGTAATTGACTTCAATGCCTGGTACGCAGGAGTGAAAAATGAGGTGAAATGGACTGTAAGCTGCAGGCTCCGGAGGAGAAGTCGATGAAGAATTAAACTGTGTGAAGGTCAGGCTGAGTGAGTGTGTGTGAGTGTGAGTGTGTGTGTGTGAGTGTGTGTGTGTGTGTGTGAGTGTGTGTGTGCGCAGCTGATCTTTGCATGCACGGACGCGTCGCGAGAAAATCTTCAATTGCTCGCAAACACGGGACGCGGCCGCCGCTGACGCCTCCATCAATCTGTCCTTGTGTGTCTTTTAGGTATTCAAAGCTGAACGACCCGGCGGACTGGCTGTCAATCAACAGAACCAACGGCCAGATCGTAACCACGGCGATGCTCGACCGGGAGTCGGTCTACGTCAAGAACAATATCTACGAGGCCACGTTCCTGGCTACAGACAACGGTAAGCGTTTGTTATCGGGGTGATCAGTGATGCTGCTGCTGCTTCACACTCTGTGGTGTCCTCAGTCCAGGTTTAGCATTCATTGCACTGATTGTACAGCCCAACATTTTTAAAAATGTATTATAAATAACATTAATAGTGTTGTAACAATACAAATATAAGTGGACTGTTTTACAAAAAGTAGGCATTGTATTGGGATGGATGGATGGATGGATGTGTGGATGGGTGGATGGATGGATGGATGGATGGATAGATGGATGCATGGGTGGATGGATGGATGGATGGATGGATGTGTGGATGGGTGGATGGATGGATGGATGGATGGATGGATGGATGTATAGATGGATGCATGGGTGGATGGATGCATGGATGGATGGATGGATGGATGATGGATGGATGCATGGATGATGGATGCATGCAAGGGTGCATGAATGGATGGATGAATGGATGGATGGATGGAAAAATAGATGCATAGATGAATGGATGCATGGATGGATGGATGGATGGGCAGATGCATGGACAGATGCATGGATGGATGGATGGATGCATGGATGGATATAGATAGATAGATAGATAGATCTATCAGTAGCAGCTTGTAACACTAAAATAATTTTTAAAAGATGCTCAATATATACAACAAAACAGCAGAGTGTGTTAATTTAGGATATTAAATGTAAACAATAAAGAAGAGTGCAAAAATGAAAAGTTTATGAAGTGAATATAATATTGAAATATTGCACATTTAAGCCATGACTTGTTTTTACACCGGTCACCTGTTGAATGTTGACATTTGAATCACAGTTGAATCAAATGAGGAAGGAAAACACATCAGAGAGGAGAATGAAGACATGAGTGTGGATCTGGAGGGATGTGAGGACACGGAGGCTCTGCTGCATTCAAGTGCAGCGCGGCTGCGGGAGAGTTAGAGAAAATCCTGGATTCACACAACCTGGTCACACCCGTGATCCTCTCTCTCATCCTCCTTATCTCCTGTCCATGGCTGCCTCCTCTCTCTCTCTCTCTCTCTCTCTCTCTCTCTCTCTCTCTCTCTCTCTCTCTCTCCCTCGCTCTCACAATGTGCCACATGCATTTGTTCTGCCTCAAAAGTAGAAACTCAAGTTTGACTGAGCACAAACTCAATCAGAGCAAACAAATAAGTTCTTCTCAAGTGGAAGTAGAAACTGTGTTTTTTTTCTTTTCTTCCCCTCCTCCCCAAATTGCCTTATCAGTGACGTGCAGCGCTCTGGTGTGTTTGCATCGGGGCGAGCTGGCTTTGAAACATCGGGGTATTTATTTATAGGTGTGATGATCTCATTCCAACCACGTTAATGTGTGTGTTTCTGTACTGTTTTTTATTTTTTTTATTTGGGCGATGATTGACATGATGGGGAGGAAGAGGCAGCGGGATTAGAGGTTGTGTGAACTTCACAAACACCTCCTTTCGTTTCCCGGACTTTATTTTCATTTTTTAATACCTTTCCTATTTCCTTGAAGAACAAGGAGCGTCTCCTTCATCCGACCTCTGTTGAGTGCTCAGTTCAGAGCTGCATGTCACTTCAACATTCGGGAAACTTTGGGAAGTCCAAAAGATGAGACGGCAGGAGTAAAAGTGTGTGTGTGTGTGTGTGTGTGTGTGTGTGGGTGTGACTGTGGGTGTTGCTGGAGTGCCAGCTGTCTTGCCGTGAGAGGGATTATGGTAAGACGTGCTATGACACGGTGAGGATAGTGGGGCGGGACATGGAGAGGCGCTGACAGCATGCCGAGGAGCACGCTCGCATCACGACCACGTTTTTTTTTTAACGCCGGCCCGAGACCCTCGTGACGCACAACCACCGACGGCCGTGTTTGTGGTTTTATGAGCTCTTCAAAGAGCATATGGTCGGTTTGCTACGAGTCTTTTCAGCGCGCCTCACATCTCTGAGCCTCCATCAGAAAAAAAAAAAAGAAGTTAATACAAATCCTTTTGAGGAATTTACACAAACATAATTATTTATTTAGCTGGTTAAAACCCACATAATGCTCCTATCAGCTGTGGCAAGCTGCTTCCACATGTCCCCCATACATGACTGGGATTAACAAAGCTGCAGGACGGGAAAGCCTGTGTGTGTGTGTGTGTGTGTGTGTGTGTGTGTGTGTGTGTGTGTGTGTGTGTGTGTGTGTGTGTGTGTGTGTGTGTGTGTGTGTGTGTGTGTGTGTGTGTGTGTGTGTGAAGCACACGTGTTTATGGTTCACAGTGTACGTGTTAAAATTGCATTTAATACTGTAGATTAAAGTTTTTTTGTGTCTGTATAAATATAAATAAGCATCATCCACGTTGTCATTTAAATATAAAACCGTGACATTGAAAATCTTCGAGATAAAGTTATACTTTCTATACGCCGACCCAAAACTCCGGCAACCCTGAAGGTCCAGGTTTAAAAACCACTTGTGCCACTTGTGATCAAATTGTTGGATAATGTTGAAATACTGACAATCAAATGAAATGTCCCTCTGCACATGTACAGACAAAACGCAGGAGAAATATTATTTCCAACAAAACCAGCATTAGGCATATATGTAGCTTAGCTTTATGTAGCTTTAACATGCTACCTGCTCCTTTGCTCGTTAGCTCCTCACCTCTGGAAAAAGTGGCGCTTTCTGGTGCTACAGTGCTACCGCTACACGTCAGCTGTTATTCTTTTCTTTGTGTGTGTGTGTGTGTGAATAGTCCAGTTCCAACAAAACTAAAAGTGGATTATCTTTAAAGTGACTATTTGATTCTCTATACCAGTGATTTTCCACCACTGTGCCGCGAGAGATCGTCAGGTGTGCCGCGGGAAAATGTCCAATTTCACTTATTCGGTGCAAAACATTATGATTTAGTTGGCGTAAATCATTTTCCATTGTTGAGCGTCTGAGCCTGCAATATAGTGGCTGGCCTAGCAATTAAATACCCTTCCGTGCAGGTAGGTAGCACAATAATAACCTACCATATACGCTGTGTTGTGCTACAATGTGACATTTTGTTACTTTTTGAGTTGTTGCTGTGTATGATTTTTTTATTGTAGAAAATGTGCCGCAGCTCAAAGACTGTAAAACCTTACAAATCTGCACTTCTTTTTCAGTTGTGTTTAGTTTTTCTGAAACTCTGTTGTGCGACTAGTGAGCCTCATCCATCGCTGATCACTCGATAGCTCTTCAATCCGGTGGAACTTTATTAACCAATCATTATTACCCGTCCGGCTGTCTCCCTTACATCCCCCGTCCTTAACTGCGTCTCACTCTCCTGGTGGCGAACGTCTTGCTCCGTTGCCATGTTTAATTGGCAGATCTGTCAGCTTTGCATAAATCTTTGTAAATTACATCGCCCCTTATCTCCTCCCGGGGATGGGCCCCGGGGTCGCTTGATTCCATCCAGTGGCTCAGCCAGTGGGGCATGGCGGGGAAATGACTCGTAATTGGAGGCGGCTAAGGGTCGTCACCCCCTGACACACACTCAATAAACAGCTCGGAGCTTCTTCAGATTTCTCGGCGACCACATTTTCATACTTCACGTACACAATCATGCCCCCCCCCCACACACACACACACACACACACACTACTATCTCGCTCTGATTCTTCTAAGTGTCTATTCTTTACTCCCAATTCTCTATAAGCGCTGTAGCCGATGCTCCGTTGCTCTGTTCAATCAATGCAAAGGGCTCCGGGATTGTGTCTGCAGATGAGGTGTGTGTCTGTGTGCACCGGTGCATGTGATTACAGTCCAGGGCCGACAATGTTGTAGCACCTGCGACGCCCGCCAACTGTAGCGTCGGACCAAGTTTCTCCAGTTCCCATAAAACGTGCGACGCGGACGGCGTTGGTGCAAAGCCGATCGTTAATCTGAGGGAATATCGTTGCGTTTATTAGCCGCCTAATTAGCGGCGCCCGGATGTATCGTAGATAACAAGCCTCTCCGGCGCTGAAAGCGACTGTGTGTTCAACGGGTTCCTAAAGTGAGCCGGTTTCACTTACAGGGGGGCAATTTGATCACATTTAGTTACAAATGAAGCTATTAATTACAAACAGCGGGTCCACTAACTTTAAACTATACGGAGCGGAAAAATGCGCTGGATCCGACCCTCCGTGGCAGAACCCTGGAGTTAATGAACGCATATTGTCTCTGGTAAATATGCAACATGCGTTATGCGACGTCAGAACTGCCTTCACGCTGAGGAAGTCGTTATGCAGAGTGATTGATCGTGTGTGATGCATGCATGTATGGATGCATATATATATATATACACACTCAGAATGTGCACGTGCATGCATGTTTATGCGATGATGTATTTGAGGATGCAGGACTGCATGCAGCGCCCTCTTCACCTTTTTATGCATGTGTGTTTAATACTGCAGGCAGACTTGCCTTCATCTACAGAGCCGTAGACGTCTCTCTCCATTGTGTGTGAATACGCGCCGACAAAGACTCGTTTGATCGCGTTACAGTCATCGTTACTGTAACCTCGGCTGTCTCCAGGCGGTCCGCCGGGCCGGGCCTGCGTCTGGATCGACTCCGGTGGGTTTGATTTTTGCCTCTGAGGCTAAACGAGGAGCTGGGAAGCACAACTGTCAAAAGTCTTCCTGTCATGATGCTCTCCTCCTCTGCTTCTGCAGCATCCGTACCGCTAACAGTGTGGATGGAGCTCCTTCCACCTCTTCTCTTTCCCTTTTTGTCTCTTTTTTTGGGGGGGCGGTTCTGTTTCTTTTCTTGCCTCCCCTCTGTCGGCCTTCAGCTCCCGTCTCCCGGTCGTTCTCTCACAGCGTTACTCGTCTTCCCCCGTCATCTTTTCCCTCCCATCGTTGACCCTCTTCCCTCTCTCCGCTCCCAGGCTCTCCCGCCGCCAGCGGCACCGGCACGCTGCAGATCTACCTGATCGACATTAACGACAACCCGCCGGCGCTCATTCCCAGGGAGTCTCAGATCTGCGAGCGGGTCAACAAGAACGTGCACGGCGTCAACATCACGGCCGCCGACGCCGACACCGACCCCAACGCCGGGCCCTTCGTCTTCGAGCTGCCCAACTTCCCCAGCAGCATCCGGCGCAACTGGACCATTTCTCGGATCAGCGGTGAGGAGGCGTGAACGTTTATTAACGAGCAGTGCATGAATGCTACTGTATATATGTATACATATATATTTATGCATAATCGTCTTTACCTATGCATACACGTCTTTTCTGGTTTTCTAATCGTTCCCTTTTTCATTTTGTTGTATGTAAAGCGTCTTTGAGTGGCTTGAAAAGCGCTATAGAAGATTAAAATACTATTATTATTATTATTATTATTTACCAGGTGTTTCATTTACTAACCGACCAGAATCTCATCAGATGCTTTATGAAAAAGCTGCAAACATCTTTCTCCCCCATATGTACTATAAAGTATATTATACTGAAATAATTAAACATGGAGTAGTACTGTGTAATTGTTCAATATGATCAACTTTTAGTGGATTAGTATGATGTTATGATCATATTTGACCATGTTCTTTTTTTTCTAACAAAACACCTTAAAGCAAAATGTAATTTAAAACCAAGAAAATTTGTTTCGGACTAAAAGTTTTTAAATAATAAATGCATAACAATGAAATGTAGATGTTCTTGTATAAATATATATATTTTTACATTTGCATATCGTGTAAATTGATAATGAACATTCATCTATGTGGAAGCAATTTTTAAGATTTTGGTCCGAAGTAACTGCTTCGAAAATGAATTATATTGATAAACCTGGTCACATGGTGTAACTCCTCCCCTTCCTCCTCGGCCCTTGCAGGTGACTACGCCCGCCTCGGGCTGCGGTACCAGATATACCTGGAGCCGGGCGTGTACGAGGTCCCGGTAATCGTGTCGGACTCGGGGAACCCGCCGCTGTCCAACCGGTCGGTCATCAAGATCAAGGTGTGTCCCTGCGACGAGCACGGAGACTGCACCACCCTCGGGGCCGTGGCGGCCGCCGGCCTGGGGACCGGAGCCATCATCTCCATCCTCATCTGCATCATCATCCTCCTCAGTGAGTACACGAGCGGCTCACACACACACACACACACACAGCGAAAAGAAAAGTTGAAGCCGCCCGTGGTTGGCTGTTCATTAAACATTCACCAGGCTGCAGTACATGAACAATACCTCTGTATTATGGATTAATGCCTCAACTGCTGGCATCTTCTCCAGCATCTCATGACAAGGAGGTTTCTGTCTTCTTTTCCTGGTCGGGTAAATATCTGCTGCTATCCGTCTGCCGGTGATTCATGCCGCCGGCTCCCCTGGTTGCCGAGGGCCGCGCTGCTCATACATATAGATGTATAGACTCGAAGACAAATCCACGCTGCGCTGTAGGCTTTTCCCAGCATATTTCAATATGTCGGATGTTACATCGTGTGTTATCCGTACTTTCATTATTACTGCTACCACTACTAAGTTTTAAGAAGTAATGTGTATTTTCATGCTTATTTTTAAGTTTTGACACACAGGGAAGATGCATAAATAACCATAAAGTAACAAAAAAAATGGTAAATAATAAATGAGACAATGGTAAAAATACAAGAAAGACAGGAAGAGGAGTCTCCCGATTCCAAACAGTTACATATGATTTAAACTGAAATATGGTTAAAGTTGGGTTATTGTTAGGGGTTAGGGGTTAGGGTTAGAGGTTAGGGTTAGGGGTTAGGTCAAGGGGTTAGGGTTAGGGGTTAGGTTTAAGGGGTTAGGGTTAAGGGGTTATGGTTAGGGGTTAGGGTTAAGGGGTTAGGGTTAGGTCAAGGGGTTAAGGCGTTAGGGTTAGGTTAAGGGGTTAAGGTTAAGGGGTTAGGGTTAGGGGTTAGGGTTAGGTCAAGGGGTTAGGGTCAAGGGGTTAGGGTTAAGGGGTTAGGGTTAAGGGGTTATGGTTAGGGGTTAGGGTTAGGTTAAGGGGTTAGGGTTGGTACAAACTAACCATTGGTCCATTCTCGTGAACGCGATATCTCAGGAAAACCTTGAGGGAACTTCTTCAAATTTGGCACAAACGTCCACTCGGATCACTGATAACGTTTCATTTCCGTGGCCAAAGGTCACTGCGCCCTCACAAACCGTAACAATGTAACAATCAGATGTCTGCGCCGCCTCACCCGCGTCACCCGAAGCGTTTATTGAGACTTCCAGGAACATTACTTTTGACAATAAGCCCGTAAAACGTCAACAAGTCAATAAAGAGGCACGGAACAAATGTGTCTCTGGCCAAAGAGTGTGTGTGTGTGTGTGTGTGTGTGTGTGTGTGTGTGTGTGTGTGTGTGTGTGTGTGTAGTCCCGTTAGCCGGTAGCCAAACACACCGTCCATTACAATAAAAGAGAGCTAACTGTTTTCCCCACAGACAAGCTGTCTATGGTTTCCCTCTGTGTCTTCGGCTGATGACATTTTGGACAGAATGGGGTTAGGGGTGCAGATTGTTGCAGTATTCATGTGTGTGTGTGTGTGTGTGTGTGTGTGTGTGTGTGTGTGTGTGTGTGTGTGTGTGTGTGTGTGTGTGTGTGTGTGTGCAGGCATGGTGCTGCTGTTCGTGGTGTGGATCAAGCGCAGAGAGAAGGAGAGGCACACCAAGCAGCTGCTTATTGACCCGGAAGACGACGTCAGAGACAACATCCTCAAATACGATGAAGAGGGAGGAGGCGAGGAAGACCAGGTGAGATCCTGAGACACACACACACACACACACACACACACACACAGGCGCCAACTTACATCTGCTTGCCCGTGTGGCCGTGCAGGACTACGACCTGAGCCAGCTGCAGCAGCCGGACTCCCTGGAGCACATCATCAGCAAGCCGCCCGGCGTCCGCAGGGTGGACGAGCGCCCCATCATCCCGGAGTCCCAGTACCCCATCAGACCGGTGGTGCCCCACCCCGGAGACATCGGGGACTTCATCCACGAGGTGAGTCTCCTCCCACAAGGAGCCGGCCACTCCCCTTCCACTTCCTGTCGACCTGACATGTAATGTGATTACTCATTTCTGGATGCTGTTCTTGGCGACGGGAACAGAGGAGAGTTTTGTTTTACGGTGCAGCTGCTCTCACGGCGCCAGCTTTATTCACACACACACACACACACACACACACACACACACACACACAACTCCAGCGTTGGCACACTGATGCGAGAAAATGCTGATTGACAGACTCGTGACAACACGTTCACACTCGAGAGGTGTTGGCAGCTGTTCAGCTTTGATCCATCCAGCCTTGACTCTCTCTCCCCCTCTCTCTCTCTCTCTCTCTCTTTCTCCCTCCCTCTCGCTCTCCCCCCCGCTCACACATGTACTCACCTGATCTCGCTCCAGCAGTCTGGTAAAACACAAACACAGCAAACACATGGTGTTCCTGCCTCGCACTGCACCCCTGGGGGTTGAGGCTTTTCAGCTTTCTGTCCGTAGCGTCTCTCCTGTATTTTGATGGAGGGGGTGAGGTCCACGCTCCTCACCCGCCTCACCCGCCTCACCCTGCAGGTTATTGGCCCTCGTTTGTCAGTCTAGGAAACAAGTGTGGGTTTGCACCCCGTCGGGAAGAGATACAGAACCTCTTTTTGTAGAAATTCTCACCACATCCCGACAGCAATCAATGGATCTAATGCTCTTAGCATGAAAAAATTAAAAAGTCAGACGCAGGATTGTATTACGCCCGTCCAATCTTTTAATTTGCATGTATTCTGCATGTGCACTCATTGCTCGTTACTGGAGCTGTGAGTTGTGCTTATGTCCATAATGATCACTTTGGGGGCGTGGCTTCGGAGAGAGGCCTGAAATGCAGATTCGCTGACTTTCTTGCAGGATTAATCAGCTTTTGGAGACATTGGCGCTCGCTACTTTCCTTTTAAAATAATTTTTCAGTTGGATGATTTAAAAAAAATCTTTTTTAACTATTAATAATCTATTAACCCTGCCTTTAATGAAGCAGTAACAAGATATTCAAGAATAGGGTTTGATCTCACGTTGCTAATGCATCCCGTTATTCATGTATGTTTTAATACACGCATATGTGTGTACACTCTACATGTGCTACACAATACATTTTGGAGGCGTGTGCCATTGTTTCTGATGCCGTTTGTATTGACCTGTGTGTGTTCGCTTTGTATTTCTTCGTCTGCGCTCTCTATCAAAAGGGATCAGATTAAATGATGGAGCTTCACCATAGGAACACGCCCTTATGAGGCCTTTGGGCCGTTTATTCAACATTCACGTGAAGAAGCTCGTTGAATAATTCATATTACAACTCAAGGATGGTGACAGAACATTGCAGGATACGCCGGTTATTGGATTCAACTTTATGAAACCAAATGCAGCTGTGCTGTCGTCCCAGAGTACAATGCAACCATATTATGTTTTCCCAATGGTTTTTTTTTGTGTCATCATTTAACTGCATACAGTATTTGTTTTTCAAACTGACATGAGGATGAACCAGTGGCAGAAAGCACAGATCTGATAGTTTAGATACAAATATCCGCTTATACAATAGTATGCATTGTTCTAGATTAAACTACCACTAGTGCCTATGGCTCTGAAGGAAATGTCACTGATGATGTCACAATGATGTCATGACTCGTACACATCTATAACAAAAAGAAGGACATTCGGCATTTACCAGGAACGAACGGTAGAAGGAATAGATGCTTTCTGTTGCATCATGGGAAACATTGGATCATGGATGGGTTTTTACTATTATTTTTTTTTTGGGAGGGGGGGTCCTGATGTGAGGTCCTCCGAAGCAAATTTGTCTTTGTGAATTTTGGGCTGTACAAAATAAACTGAATTTTCAGGATATCTCAACATTTGTCGATTCAATTTCGTAGCTTTTTTTTTTGCAAAAACCTAACTCCCTCCCCCTTGTCCCGTTCAGGGTCTGCGAGCGGCGGACAACGACCCCACGGCCCCCCCGTACGACTCCCTGCTGGTGTTCGACTACGAGGGCAGCGGCTCCACCGCCGGCTCCGTCAGCTCCCTGAACTCGTCCAGCACGGGGGACCAGGACTACGACTACCTCAACGACTGGGGCCCCCGCTTCAAGAAGCTGGCCGACATGTACGGAGGAGGGGATGATTAGACCTGGCCCGTCACACACACACACACACACACACACACACACACAGAGTCAAACACACACACACACACACACGCCCTCGTCCCGTCAGCTGGCCTGCCACGCCCTGTCCCTGTGACGGTGGGGCTCGAACCCCCGTATTGAACACAAGTTAACGAGGACTTGTTCACGCCGACCACCTGACCAAACCAACCAATCAAATTCGAGTCCGTTTCGGGCGCCCTTCTCAACCGCCTCCCACTCGAAGGCTGAAACGGGAGATCTGAACCTGCAGGCTTCTCATAGTTTGTATTCTCAAGTGCTTGTGCTGTTTTTTTGTTATTTTTTTCATTCTAGGTTTTGTAGATGTAGGTTTTTGTAGTCGCGTATTTTGTTTTTCCTTTTTTAGTTTGTGTGGCTTTATATTCTTTTTTTTTCCGAGCCGTTCCCCATCCCCGAGGGTTTTCCCCGTTTCCCCCGCCTGCCGCTCTGCAGAAGCTTTAGGTTGAGCTGCCGGCTTTGTCTTTGGGGAACAAAGGGGAAGACGAAAGGAGAACACAGATATGGAAGTCCTTCCTGCACGGAGGGCCCCGGTTTATTCTTTCTTGAACTTGAATTACTTAGAACAGAAGCACTGTTGTTTAAAAAGTGCCTTCAGTGGTGCGTATCATAGCAGACTCCCGCTAACTCAGGATTGGTTGCCATTTTTTTCTGGGCTCACATGCCTCCATATGACCCCTGACCCTTTAAACTCAGCTCCTCCCCTTGTCATGTCCATGTGGTGGTAGCCTATTTCAGAGGGGCGTCGCCCGGCTCGCGAGGGGCATGGCCCGACTCGCGAGGGGCGTCGCCCCGACTCGCGAGGGGCGTCGCCCTGGCTCGCTTCACGTAGACGCGCTGTACATAGGCCCGCAAAGGACAAACCTTTGACTTTCCAAGCTCCCAGATCACAGCCGACTCGAAGGGGATCACCGGGATCACAGAAACACATAACGGGACCGTCTCGTAGAAGAAATGCATCGCGTGTCTTTGTTTATCGTGGCTTCATGCAGCAGCTGTGTTTGTTTTGAGCGCTCGGTATTTGCACAAAAACCTGATACGGCTTTTTGAAGATTGACAAGTGTGTTACTACGTCTCTGATGTCGTTGTGTGTGGAGTGCGTTGGAGGGTTATTTAATTAAGCAGACGCCGCCTTTTCAGACCATTTGAAGTTTGCATGTTTCCCCAAAAGGTAATTAACATGGCGCCAGTTATTGTGTGATAAATGTGTCCGAGGAAACTATATAAACTGTACAAAACATGAGCGGGAAAGAAAATACTGGACGACTTGAAATAGCGACAAGTCCGAGACCCCTTTTCTCTCTCTTTTTTTTAAATTCCTTTAGTATTCTTCTCTTTATCACTGTTGTTTCCCAGTAAACTTTTTAATACAGCAACTTTGGTGCTGGTCCCCGTCACAGGAAGTGGGTGAAATTGAGCCTCAGCCGGGGTGCTGAGCGCCTCAACAATCTCTTCAGGCAGCGTTTCATTCATCTGAATTGTTCTCCTGAAATTCATTTTGGCTGCAAGTTCAAGAGGTTTTGAGAAGAAAACAGAAGGGGGAAGGGAAAAGTCTCGTAATGAAGTTCTGCATTTTTTTTTTATCAAAAGCTCCGGTTAGTGCGCTTTAAAAAGGCGGACGACGTCGCGTCTTAATGGGAACGCAGCGCCACAACACGGGGTTTTGTTACCGCATTGCGGACCCCCAGAACTGAAGAAGAAGAAGTAGAAGAAGAAGAAGAATGAGAAAAAAATGAGCTTTAGTCTTTGTGTTAAATTATTTAAATGCGCAAAACATTTCAAAGACAGACCAGGGAGAGGTTTAATCATTCCTTATCTTCTGAGTGCCCGTTGAAACACTCGGCTTCAGCCTGACGTGGATCCAGCAGATCTTCTATTAATTATGAATCTGCTGAATGCTTGAAAGGACCCTCCCCCTCTCATTCTTTCTCCCGCCGCTCTTCACCTGCAGTGAATATCCAGAAAAAAAAAAGTTTTGACAAATGGGAATACACATTGAAACTACTTTACGACAAGAAATAAATGTCAAATATAATCAATATGCCATAATAATGAAATACGGATGGGGAGGGGAGGTCATGGTTTAATTAATAAGGTGAACAGGGTCGGAATCGCCTGATGGAGATGAATACGTAAATGGAGGTGCAGAAACTGACAGCTGCGATGTTCAGGAACGCCGTCGGCTCCGAGGAAACACGGCAGACGTAGTTTCCTCCCGCTCTTATCCATCCCATCGCTCCACGGAATATCCTCACAAAATAAACACAGCTGTTTCTTCCCGCTACTTGTGATTTATTTCTGACGTATGTTGTATATACGGAACATATTTGTTTTTTATACATTCGCGTCCCCCCCCCCCCCCCCCCCCAGTTGTGTTTTCGGTGGACGCTCGGCAAAAGGAATTCTATCTCACCACGAAAAAGCCATTCGGAGAGAATCCGCGCGACGCTCTGAGAGCTCGCCGCCATACGCCGCCGCCCGAGTTTGGCTCCATCCGCTCGGACGAGAAGGTTTCACTTCAAACCAACTTGTACAGTCGACACTCGCACACGCTCGCTCCTCTAGGCCTTACTGTACATACGTGAGTGTTTGAATATTAAACGAGCGTCGTTGTAATTCAGCCGCAGAGAGCTGAAGGCCGACCCGGCGCTCAGCCAAGACTCCGCTTCATGATTTCCTCCTGCTTTTTGGATCGGATGCTCGGACCTGGCGCAGGCCCACACACACACACACACTTCACACACAAGGTAACTGACATTTATAACCGTGTCATACATGCATACGTGACACGACGCCATTATGATGCTGAATGTTACCAAAATGACTCGCAGTGACACGGGGCAGCGGGTCGTCGGGGGGAGTCGGTCACATGGGATTTGGGAGGAGGCGGATTCCTCGTGACTCACTTGACTCGGTGAACTCGTCTCATCGACGTCCTCGTTAGCCAGCGAGGGGAGGAAGAACTACTGCACTGCTGCGGTCCACCACTGTCAACAATGGCCGCCGCCGACCGCCTCTCTGAATGGCGGTAGTTTAAAGGACACTCGGTCTCACTGCCTGACACACACACACACACACACACACACACACACACACACACATGACGGGAGGCTGCCGCCAGACTTTTGCTTGTTGCGGCCAGAACTACAAATACAGACAGACAGCCGGTTTGGTACCGAGTTCTCCCCCGACACTGCTCAAAGTCCAAGTGTACATAATTTAGTATTTGCTTGAAGCTAAACAGACGACGTTAGGCAAACATGTACCTGTACAATTGGAGCTTTTTTTGCATGTGTCTTTTTATAATGGACAGATGAGTCTTATTACAGTAACCCATACAGCATTTTAAAAACGTGTCGCAGCCCGCATGACCGAGGTTGCCCTCCGGAAGGGATTCTGGTGTACCATACTCACATAGTTTCAAACGGAGGAGAAGATGATGATGAAGAAGAAGAAGAAGAAAAAAAAGCTGAAAAAACGATTGCACAGTTAGGGAGTCAAAAATACTTTTTTTGTAAATTGTCAACAGCACAAATATTTTGTATTGTTGTTTGTACCGTTTTGTAAGAAAATGAAGAGAAAGAAGAAGAAAAAAAAAAAAAAAAGAAGAAGGGAAAGTCTGTTGTTTCCAGCGTGTGTTTATAGTGCCGCCACCTTGGTTTCCAAATGCCGTACACAGTAAATGCCCAGCCTTGCAGATCAACCTTGTAATATAGACGCTGAGCCTGGACTCCCTGTCAGCACCATGTGTTATAAATAAAAATGTCCCCTCCTTATTAGAACGGGTGCCTCCCATCTTTTCTGTGTCACACACCGATTCCTGCAAGCGATGCGTTTCTTTTTATTATTTAGATTGTTACAAAGATTGTTAAATTAACTGAGAGCGTGTCCCCGACACTTTACACTATTTCAATTTGGCCTGTTAATAAGTCCTGATGCATCATAACGAGAGCAGATGTATACAATATTGCTTTAATCGTGTTCAGTGTGACATCACCCTGACCCTGCAGTATGTGCAGTATAATAAAGATGGAGGTGCATACAGAGCCACATGGGCAAGGATTTCATTTGTTTGTACTCACGTATTATGCGGATGATTGAATTTCATATTTAGCGACATTTCCTTATCGCACACTTTATGAACACGTCAACGACTTTTCATGACATCACATGACCTTCTTTATGACAGACTATGACTTACTTACCTTACAATTTAGTTTTTTTGTTATACTATACTATGACCTTTGTATGGCTATCCAGTAACAAGCCAAAAAGGCAAATGGACAAAGTTGTAAAAAAAAAAAAAAATGCATTGCTTTATTGAATTTGACGACGAATGACAAAAGTGAATAAATTCAAAATGAACATAAGAAACTACATGTAGTTGTGAGAAAAATAATCTAAAGCTTGAACCCAACCAGCATTACCTCACATACCTAACTTCAAATCTCACACAAGGTGGAAACACACAGACGAGAACAAGCGCTCACATTCAGACAGACAACACACAGAAACAACAATAAACAACAAACACACTTAAACACAGATCCAACCTTTACAAATAAATTATACACAAAGAAAGAATTCTCTTGCACAGCCTCGTCTCCCAGTGGGGATTATGAGGGACGATGTCACGGCTTCGTATCGTATCATGTGACATCATGTGATACAACACATGTTGAGTAATCTGCACTCGCCGACAGGCTTAGTAGCAATCATAGAACGTGAGGGTGAATGATTTGTTTGAATCCCTTATTATTCCCTCAAGGGGAATTATTCTCTGCATTTTTACCATCCTTAAGGAGCGGTGGGCGGCCGTGAGGAGCCCGGGGAACAACTGGGGGTTCAGTGTCTTGCTCGAGGACACTTCCGGGAATCGAACCGGCTACCTTGAGGTCTCAGGACGACCCCTCTCCCCATGAGCTACAGTTTCCAGAGCCGCCCTGGATTTTCGGATGAGAATAATAATTCTGTAAAAATTGAAAAGATCTTAAATAAAAAACAAATGATTCAACAAAACAACCGTCCAGCCCTCTTCATGTGGGCGTGTCCCGGGCCCGAAGCCGCCTGCCGGAGCCGCTCACTCAGATCAAAGACGGGAGGTGTTAATAAAATGTTGACCAACTTGTGTGTGCACAAATATGTAAACTACATTTCATAAAGTGTAAACAGAAAACAATGTGTAGTGTCATTCTTTAGGGAAATGTGTTGAAATGTGACGATATATGAAGAAATAGTGAGACTGAGAGCAGCTGATGTCAAATTACTTATGACATTATGACACTGTTATGGTAAACAATAAAACATTTAATGACATTTAATTACATTGTTTTTAAATACTATAATATGCCGATTATATATATCATTATATATCATATGATATTATACTTTGACATATTTATGACTTTTTGGTGACATATTATACTATGATATTGTATTTTATTTTTTGCATTGTTATGAGCGTTGTCATTTCCCAAGACCTAATACAATACGACATTTTTATGAGCTTTCTGATAGATTTTTATGGGATATTGTATGATGTACCATAGATGTTTTAGTACATAGAATATGTACTAAAACATCACTACAACGATTGATGAGGTTGATCTAATCTTGCAAAGTAAACATTTAACAAACCACACAGCAATTTTTCATTACCACAGTTTTACATCATTTTTTCTAAATTATGTTTTAATCTAGCAGATGTGTGGGTTCTTTTCTCATAAATTTATGACTTTATAATCTCACACATTTTCTTGTAAATTTGCCACAATAAACTCAGAATATAATTTATTTTTTATTTTTTTCCACTTAAATCTCAGAGAATATCAAAGTATTTTTCTCATAATTTAACAACTTTAATCTTGGGTATTTAGGTATACTAAATTATGACTTTTTATTAACTTTTTTTATGACATTTCTGTCTTTTCAATTACATTTATGGAGGTGATGTTACAGAAGAACTGTAAAATTTATGTTTTTGTCCAGTTCCTACTGCAAATATTTTCCTTTTGTTTGTTTAGTTAACTTTCTCCGACCCTTGTTTGTTGCTGCACAAGAAAAATACTTGTTTGAACCTAGTCAATTATGTTTTTAATTATAATAATCTAAGGTTCGTTGGCTCTCTGTTGCTAAGAAACAGCATCCACTTCAACAGGACTTTAGGAAACGTATGTTTTAAACTGTGATGTAGGAACACAGCCATCAACAAGCACTTTGGTTAAATTATGAAATGATTACAAGTCTTTAAAACAGAAAATTCAATGTTGCAGGTGTTGGACCTGACGTGCACAAATGTCCAATGTCAGAATATCTTTAAATTCTCAGCATTCAAAACAGTTCTTTAGGCAAATATGATGTAATATTTGCAGAATATACAATAAACACTACACTTTTAACACTACACTTGCCACTTTCACACAACACTTACATACCATGCATTTATGCACTTAATCTTATTTTTGATATTTTGATATTCTACTGTTCAATTGTAAATATTCATTCATCCATTCATTCATTCTCATTTATTGCACTGCGTTTATTGTTAAATGTGTATTGTTAAATGTTAAATGTTATGCACCTCCCGCCAGAACAAATTCCTTGAATGTGAAAACAAACATGGCAATAAATGATTCTGATTCTGAAAATGCATAACACAACAAGATAAAATGAAACCAATTGTTAATTGTGACATGGTTTTGTAGTTTAACATACTAAATCCTGATTATCTCCTCATTCACAAGATACATTTGAAACATTTTAAAAGTTAAAAATTCAGAAAACCATTGTGAAGATAGATAATAAGGCCATATATGTGTTAGTGGTATAATCAGTCAAAGAGGGTCAAACCCAGAGCCCCCCATCTGGGGCATTCGGGGCGCATAAGTTAATATAGCAGCTGTAAAAAAAGAAAAAAACACCCGGAGAAACCTGAATGTAGAAAAGAACTAATGGGCACATGTCGGTGCGAGGCCGCCCGAGGAGCCGGATGAGATGACCCTCCACGTGTTCTCCTTCAGCAGCAGCAGGTCAATGGACCAGCAGCATCCTCATCGATGGACCAGCAGCATCCTCATCGATGGACCAGCAGCATCCTCATCGATGGACCAGCAGCATCCTCATCGATGGACCAGCAGCATCCTCATCGATGGACCAGCAGCATCCTCATCGATGGACCAGCAGCATCCTCATCGATGGACCAGCAGCATCCTCATCGATGGACCCGTCTGAGCACGTGCAGACAGAATGAGTCGTGCTGCGACACACCTCCTCTCACCACACGGAGGTGGAGGATACAGGGAAACCTGCAGCCGGCCTCCATGGTTGACGGGAGAAGTCAAGACGGATTAATTCAGTTCACAGGTCACGTGGTTATTGGTTATGCCCCCACGTGAAGGTGCCTGACAACTGATATTGATCCGTACTTATTTTTACCAGCTTGATGTGTTTCCCCCCCATTTCAGGTATTAATGCTAACCCAAGCTAATGGTCTCCTGCCTGCATGTTCATATTTACAGCGTATAAGTGAAATATAGAACTGGGTTCATACACATGATGACCAAGGGAGCTCCATAACTTTTCCAGGACTTTAAACCAGATTCCCATGACCAAACATTTAGTGAAATCTGGGTGTGAACATGAAAAAGTGATAAAATGTAGTATTTAAACTAACAATGAGGATTCCAAAGCATACAGTATTCCTTAAAGGACACAAATGAATGAGAGACAATAGTTTGATTAAAAGAATAAACATTTATAGATATACTCAGCGTATGCCTGCTTATATTTTGAGTCTTTCTTTTAAAAGCATATTAATTATATCAAACTCAGCGTAAATGAACCACATGAACACATGAATATAACACATTTACATGACTTTTACTAAACTTTTGGGATTTTATTTTTTTCAAGGACTTTTACAGGCCTGGAAATACCCATTTTAAAATTCCATGACTGTATGAACGCTGATAGTATCAAGAAGAAAAGAGAAAAAGCACGTTTCCCAAACAAAAAGTAAAACTATTCCTGGTCACTGATAACAACCACGACTCCCAGAAGCCCGGTTCTCTGTCGTTAAACACACAGAGCGTCAGCGTGGATGAAATCTCCGTCTGGTTGAATTTTATTTCGGCTCAAACTGGGATAAAGCGGACGCAGACGCAGCCGACACATAAACAAACAGGAATGGAAACTGTAGACGAGGCAGGAGCGTCACATGATGCGAGCGAGGGGCAGATTAAGTGTCTCGTTTCCTACCTTTGTGGACTTGACCTGAACGTCCCATGACGCTCGGGTCTCTGACATCACCGGTAACTGCATTTTGTAAAAGCTCATTTTGTGTCTGCTGAATAGGCTCCATTAAAGCTCTAATCAATTTTTCCATTTCAGTAAAAAAAATAAAAAGTCTGCATTTAAAAAAAAAAAGTTCTTTGACGGTAATCTGAATTCATTCATATGTTCCTGTTTTCACAAATAGGCATAACTAAATACTGGGAAAAACTGATTCAGGTGTATTATTATGAATGTGCATTACTTTGCGTTCTGTTTTGGACTTAAATGTAGCAACACAGACAGGGGCCAGTCTGCCCGGCAACATTGTGTCATTTGAAAATGGATTTTGCAAAAATATGAAACAAAACCGTAAACTTCTCAGACAGAGATGAGAGAAAATGTGAGTTTGTGAAATAGAGGATTCTGTTATTGTGTTAATATAAGTGTTGTTGTTCATTTGATATGATTCTGCTGAGATTGATCAGAAACATAAAACACGCAACAAAGCAACGCACACAAAAAAGAAAATTACTTAATTATTTTCTTTTTGAAGAAAAAAACAATGTGTACAGTCTTATTTTTAATTTGTGCTTGATTCCTATTATTTATTCCATCCAAAAACAAAAACTTGAAACCCCTTAAAATGATATCGTCTCGCCAGAAGACTCCACGAGACAAACATTCATAAAGCGAGAGGCTCTGAAATGTAATTATCTTCTTTTGGAGGGTTTCACTGTGTTGCAACGATATCTGCAATGGAGGAAGGAGATCCGTTACTTGAGAGGAAGCCGTGGCCTCAAAACGTTAAGTTCAAAAGGCCAAATGTATCTGTGAAGGGGCGACTGTGGCTCAGTGGTTAGCAAGTCAGTCTTTCAATCAAAGGGTCGGTGGTTCAAACCCCGCCTCAGCCAGTCCATGTCTTTGTGTCCTTGAGCAAGACACTTAACCCTAATTGCTCACCGTTGCTGTGTCTTCGGTCTACTGTATATCATGGAAGTCACTTTGGATAAAAGCGTCAGCTAAATGAAAATGTAAAGTATGAATAAGGTAAGAGTACTCACTCTAAGAGCAGTATAACATGGAAACCTTGCAGTAAAAGTACCTGCATGCCCGTTGAAGGTTTTGGGTCACTGTGATTGATCTTTCTGTCCAGTGAGGCGATCCTTTCTTAAAGGGCCAGCGAGCCACGGTTCCTCTTTCTGTGCAAAAAAAAAAATAAAATCAGGTGAAGCTAAAGAGAAGCAAAACAGATGTTTTACACCAAACACATGTGGCTCACTGATCTTCCTCATATCAATGGACCACTTTGGAGCCATTACGGAGAGAAGAAGCAGTAGTTTGAGATGGATGTAATTACATTTAAATGATGGATATCCATGTTTTAAGCACTGTGCTGTTCTGGTGCAGAGACACATGCAGGCCATAAAGCATGTCCTCAGCATCCTCAGCATCGTTGCTTCAGTGCGTGGACATCTGCCAGAGTTCCTAATTCCAAATTCACGCTTTCTCACGACGGCGAACCCGACAACATGACTGATGCAGACGCCATTACAGCAGAGAAAGAACAGACTTGGGATCTGTGTTTACTTTATACATCTCACTCAAGGCTTTGGTTAAAAGTAATTAGGTGTCTGAGATAAAAAAAAAAACACCATAATGGCAGAGAAAGAATGGGAATCAATAAAAAGCAAAAAGTCGTAATCCATTTATGACTTGCAGACTGTCGAAGGAGGAGATTGTGTGTGAATACCAAGCCTCAACATCAGAGCGACGATATATATCAAAGTGATGCTCCAGATGTTTCCCATTTAAATTGCATTGAGCATTTTATCTCAGCTAAGAAACTGATATTCAGACGTGTTTTAGCTAAAAACAACACCGGGGAGTATACTTTTTCAGATATTTGATAGAGACCATCACCATATATATATATATATATATATATATATATATATATGCTCCCTGAGGGAGCTCTGTAGACACCGTTAGACCAGCCATCCATCTATCCATACCATTTCCTCATATTCTCCATCAATGACTTTCATTTGCTCTATGATGGCTGGAGGATGTGAGGGGCGGAGGAGGATGTGGGGAAGGAGGGAGCGGCCCAGGTCCGGTTGGATATCCATCTAATGGCCGCTTTAGTGGCCCGCTGGACCGCCTCCGGACCCAGACGCAGCACACAGAGGGGGAAATGGAGACGGCCTGTGCCGGGCGTCCTCTCCAGGTAATGCGTTTACACTCCGAGTGATCCAGAAGCGCGGCGGCGCTCTGCGTAATAAGAATCAACAAATAGGCCGCACCGCATTGTCTTTATTGTCTTTTTACATCAATGTTGATTTATTCAACAGCCGCGCTGGACCATTGTATGCAGATTGCCCGATGCCCCCGCGGTGAACTCCTCGCATAATCGTCCCGGAGAGGAACTGCAGAGTGGGCTCTCGTGAGGAGATGAGAGCGGGTTCAAACAGTCAAGAGAAGCCACAAAACCTCCTCGGCGGGGGGTGTTTACACCGACCTCTCCACCGATTGCATCAACAAACCATATTTGATTCATGCAGAGCGCTCTGAAAGAAGCACAGTTTGCACGGCGGTGGCAGGTTAGGATGATGTGATGAGAGCCATTTCAAAAGGAGGCATAAAAAGGCATCTGAAAGGCCCGAGATTGGGAAGCGATAGTGTTTCCTCCCGGGTCGGCGGGACCACACCCCGGAGAGGACAGCTGCAGCTGACCGCATTACGGCTGGCGAGGGACCGAGATAACGGAGTGAAGCTCTGGGCCCATAGTACTGCCCGAAATCTGATTTAGATTCCATTCTTACATCCAAATCATATTACGCTCCACAGCTATTCACAGAGTAGCTATCTATCACTCACACAGGCTGCACACACACACACGCACACACACGCACACACACACACACACACACACACACACACACACACACACACACACACACACACACACACACACACACACACACACACTGTCAACATGATCCGACCATCTGCCAGTACTTACCTACACAGAGCTTCCAGAGACGGAGCGGCTGCATGACACGCCTCCCTGCTCTGTGAGTGCTTTGGTGTAGAAAAAAAACAAATATTGCATCAACTACATTAACAAGCATGAACAGCAGCTTTTTTTTTTGCAATCTTCTGATATCTTTTCATCAAAAATAAGCAATTTACATCCGATTCATTCCCCCCATTCAAATGTTCGCTCAAAAAAAAAAAAAAAAGTGGACTGACAAAAATAAACGATTTGCTTACATGACTAAAATCTTGAAATGTTAATCTGAAGTAACAGTATTGGGAGTTGGAGAAGAAGCAGACTGAGAAAACCCTTGCCAGGAGAGAGAGAAAAGAAAAAAAAACTTCTTATTGTTTTGCTGGGTGTGAAATGTCTTCCATTCAAATCCCCTTTGTCCTCACTAGCTCAGTTCCAAATCTTCTATTTTCTTCATTTCCATACAAGACGGGGTCTCGAGAGTTTACACTCCCCCCGTACTGGGGACTCGACTAATTGAGTCTCTATCTTCCTTTGGCTTGCTTCATGTTACTTCTGAGCTCCTTTTAGCAGAAGCGCATGATGGTTTGTATAATCACTGCAGCCTCCAGGACGCAGCGTTCACAGCAGGGTTTTTGTCCAAAAAGATATCTCAAATCCAAATCTCAGTCCTGCACAAACGAGGCAATCTGCAGATAACCGGTCCGCTGAAGACGTGCAGATCGAACCCCTTCCTCGTGGTGTTTATGACAGTAAAAGGTCAGCTGTTGATTGCTGCGCTGCATAATCAAGGACAGGGTGAACCGGGATGCCTCCGACGTGAGATATCATTTTGCTCGCTGCATAATGTGCAGCGGGGGAAGCTCGCCGCACTAAATCTTTTTAAAAGATTCCCCTCGTTTATTGCAGCACTTCCCGATAGCTCCCAAGGAAACAGTAACGTATCATTAGTTCAAATGATAAGTGAACATATTAAACATACACATGCAGCTATAATGCGGTTTTAAAATTACAAATCAATTACTGTCTGGTGCTGCTCTGCTCCTCAGGGGAAACGGAGCATAAATTTCATGTTTGCATCCATTTAGAACCATAAAAGAAGAAAAAACAGCAGCTTCAGGTGCGAGTTTTGTTTGTGTTGGAATTATTTGTTTACATCTTATTCAGGAAATTTGTGAACTACGACAGAAGTTGTAGCTATAGTGCAGATTTAATGAAGAATAGGTAGATGGATATATATGTATAATCTATAAATCTATATAAATCAGATTTAATTTGGTCACATTGTGCTTTTTGTGCATGTCCCCATAACATCAATCATAGTCCTCATAACATAAATTATAGTCCCCATAACATAAATCATAGTCCTCATAACATAAATCATAGTCCTCATAACATAAAGCATAGTCCTCATAACATAAAGCATAGTCCTCATAACATAAAGCATAGTCCTCATAACATAAATCATAGTCCTCATAACATAAAGCATAGATAGTCCTCATAACATAAATCATAGTCCTCATAACATAAATCATAGTCCTCATAACATAAATCATAGTCCCCATAACATAAATCATAGTCCACATAACATAAATCATAGTCCTCATAACATAAATCATAGTCCTCATAACATAAAGCATAGTCCTCATAACATAAATCATAGTCCTCATAACATAAAGCATAGTCCTCATAACATAAATCATAGTCCTCATAACATAAATCATAGTCCTCATAACATAAATCATAGTCCTCATAACATAAATCATAGTCCTCATAACATAAAGCATAGTCCTCATAACATAAATCATAGTCCTCATAACATAAAGTATATATAGTCCTCATAACATAAATCATAGTCCTCATAACATAAAGCATAGTCCTCATAACATAAATCATAGTCCTCATAACATAAATCATAGTCCTCATAACATAAATCATAGTCCTCATAACATAAAGCATAGTCCTCATAACATAAATTATAGTCCTCATAACATAAAGCATAGTCCTCATAACATAAAGCATAGTCCTCATAACATAAATCATAGTCCTCATAACATAAAGCATAGTCCTCATAACATAAATCATAGTCCTCATAACATAAAGCATAGTCCTCATAACATAAATCATAGTCCTCATAACATAAATCATAGTCCTCATAACATAAAGCATAGTCCTCATAACATAAATCATAGTCCTCATAACATAAATCATAGTCCTCATAACATAAAGCATAGTCCTCATAACATAAATCATAGTCCTCATAACATAAATCATAGTCCCCATAACATAAATCATAGTCCCCATAACATAAATCATAGTCCTCATAACATAAATCATAGTCCTCATAACATAAATCATAGTCCTCATAACATAAATCATAGTCCTCATAACATAAATCATAGTCCTCATAACATAAAGCATAGTCCTCATAACATAAATCATAGTCCTCATAACATAAATCATAGTCCCCATAACATAAATCATAGTCCTCATAACATAAATCATAGTCCTCATAACATAAATCATAGTCCTCATAACATAAATCATAGTCCTCATAACATAAAGCATAGTCCTCATAACATAAATCATAGTCCCCATAACATAAATCATAGTCCTCATAACATAAATCATAGTCCTCATAACATAAATCATAGTCCTCATAACATAAATCATAGTCCTCATAACATAAAGCATAGTCCTCATAACATAAATCATAGTCCCCATAACATAAATCATAGTCCCCATAACATAAATCATAGTCCTCATAACATAAATCATAGTCCTCATAACATAAATCATAGTCCCCATAACATAAATCATAGTCCTCATAACATAAAGCATAGTCCTCATAACATAAATCATAGTCCTCATAACATAAATCATAGTCCTCATAACATAAATCATAGTCCTCATAACATAAATCATAGTCCCCATAACATAAATCATAGTCCTCATAACATAAATCATAGTCCTCATAACATAAATCATAGTCCCCATAAATCATTACATATTGCACTTGGTTAAAGGTGAGGTTAGGGTTAGGTTTAGGTTCAGATTCGGATTAAGTCAGGATTAGACTGGCATCAGTTATGTTTATGGTCAGGAAAGTATCCAGGAAATGAATGTAAGTCAATGTAATGTCCCCACAAGTCAAGAAAACACAAGTGTGTGTGTGTGTGTGTGTGTGCGTGTGTATGTGTATGTGTGTGTGTGAATGACGGGCAGTATAAAGTTTTTAATACAAAAATCTATTTAACTCTATTTACCATTTACTATTCATCCTCATCTTATTTACAACATTTCTAGGGGGAAAAGAAGATATTTTAGAAAAAGTGGACAGTTGATTTAAAAAAATATATATATATATTATTATTTTCATATATTATTTTAACTTGAAATCATACATGTTTTGGCCACTTGGGGTGGCGCAACAATATTAACATGTTATAGAGCTATATCAATATATATTACACATTTGCCATTTGATAAATGATAAAAAGTCTTGTTATTCTCGTTCCTCGGAGATGACGCTTTAATGCTTTAAACATGAACTATTTAATCAGGACTGCAGGTGATCTACGACCTCAACAAACGACTTGAAAGCTCTTTACTTCCTTTCTTTTCTTACTCTTTCCGATAATGACGCGTGGAAACGTCCATCTTCAGGGGACACTTATGTTTAAAATCCTTCATCAGGTCACTTCTGC
Source organism: Cottus gobio (assembly GCA_023566465.1). Lineage (NCBI taxonomy): Eukaryota > Metazoa > Chordata > Actinopteri > Perciformes > Cottidae > Cottus > Cottus gobio. The sequence goes on along the minus strand of CM042215.1, from coordinate 4,683,636 downwards.
TCGCTACTTTAAGGCAATTAACCTGCACGGCTATACTTTTACAGCCACTTAGCGTCTACCGTGGAATGCTTAAACTTTATAAATGGCCATTATTGCCCGCGGTTTCATTCTTGAACTTACTGAGTGGAAGCAGCAATGTCACAGCCGGTGTTCTCGCTCCACTTCCTGTGGTTGCAGGAGGCGGACCCAACAATGACACCTCGCAGGGTGAAGTGATGAGGTCCATTTACTGCTACAATTATTACACTCTCAACTTATTTTTTAAAGTGATTCAGCATTAGGCTTTCACTTAATGTTGCATTTAAGAACTTTTGCTTAAAGTGGTAATCTGGAGGACATTTATTTCAATAAATATCAGTGAAGTCGTTATTATCTACGGCTGCAGGAGGCAAGGAGCCTGTGGTCCGCTGATGAATATATCGCAATATTTATGTATTTGCAGTATTACAATCTGGGGGAAAAAAATTGTTTAACAGAATGTTTTTCAAACAGTTTTCAAACATTGCAACTATGAACCCAATTTCAAAAAAAATTAACAGAATTTTTTTCAAACAGTTTTCAAACATTGCATACGGACTTTCGGTTGGCCTCAAGGAGGTTCTGGCAAACCATCCGACGACTCAGGAAGGGAAAGCAGGGCCTTCCCCAGGCTGTTATCAGCAGGGGAGGGGGGCTGCTGACCCAGACAGAGGATATCGTCGGGCGGTGGAAGGAGCACTTTGAGGAACTCCTAAACCCGGTCAACATGTCCCCTGAACAGGGGGCAGCGCCTGAAGACTTGGGGTTGGATGAACCCATATCCCTGGCAGAGGCCACTAAGGTAGTCAAAAAGCTCCTTGGTGGCAAGGCGCCGGGGGTGGATGAAATCCGCCCTGAGATGCTGAAGGCGCTGGACTTTGTTGGGCTGTCTTGGCTGACACGCCTCTTCAATGTCGCATGGGGGTCGGGCACAGTGCCCATGGACTGGCAGACCGGGGTGGTGGTTCCCATCTTCAAGAAGGGGGACCGGAGAGTGTGCTCGAATTATCGGGGTATCACACTACTCAGCCTCCCGGGAAAAGCTTATGCCAGGGTGCTGGAACGGAGGCTCCGACCGTTTGTCAAACCTCGGATTCAAGAAGAACAGTGCGGGTTTCGTCCTGGTCGTGGAACAGTGGACCAGCTCTTTACCCTTGCAAGGATACTGGAGGGGTCCTGGGAGTTTGCCCAACCAGTCTACATGTGCTTTGTGGACTTGGAGAAGGCTTTCGACCGGGTCCCTCGGGGCTTTTTGTGGGGGGTGCTGCGGGAGTATGGTGTGCCGGACCCGTTGAAACGGGCCATCCGGTCTCTGTACGCCTGCAGTAGGAGCTGTGTTCGTATCCTCGGCAGTAAGTCAGATACGTTCCCGGTGGGTGTTGGCCTCCGCCAGGGCTGCCCTTTATCACCGGTCCTGTTCGTGACTTTCATGGACAGGATATCTAGGCGCAGCCGTGGGGCGGAGAATGTCAGGTTCGGGGATCTCAGGATAGCCTCTCTGCTGTTTGCAGATGATGTGGTCCTGTTTGCCTCCTCGGACCATGACCTCCAGCATTCACTGGGGCGTTTTGCAGCCGAGTGTGAAGCGGCGGGGATGAGAGTCAGCACCACGAAATCTGAGGCCATGGTGCTCTGCCGGAAACCGGTGGATTGCTCCCTCCGGGTGGGGACAGAGTGCCTACCACAAGCGAAGGAGTTCAAGTATCTCGGGGTCTTGTTCACGAGTGAGGGTAAAATGGAGCGGGAGATCGACAGGCGTATCGGTGCGGCTGCAGCAGTAAAGCAGGCGTTGCACCGGGCCGTCTTGGTGAAGAAGGAGCTGAGCCGGAAGGCGAAGCTCTCAATTTACTGGTCGGTCTACGTCCCAACCCTCACCTATGGTCACGAGCTTTGGATACGAGGTCGCGGATACAAGCGGCCGAAATGAGTTTCCTCCGTAGAGTGGCCAGGCTCAGCCTTAGAGATAGGGTAAGGAGCTCGGACATCAGGAGGGAGCTTGAAGTCGAGCCGCTACTCCTTCGTGTCGAAAGGAGTCAGCTGAGGTGGTTCGGGCATCTAATTAGGATGCCTCCAGGACGCCTCCCTTTAGAGGTTTTCCAGGCACGTCCAACTGGTAGGAGGCCCCGGGGAAGACCCAGGACACGCTGGAGGGATTATATCTCCCAGCTGGCCTGGGAACGCCTCGGGATCCCCCAGAATGAGCTGGTAGATGTTGCGGGTGAGAGAGAAGTCTGGGTCAGCCTGCTTGACCTGCTGCCTCCGCGACCCGACCCTGGATAAGCGGTGGAAAATGGATGGATGGATGGATGTTTTAACTGAATTTTTTTTAAAGAGTTTTTGAACATTGCATACACAAAACATTTTGTTTAACTATGCACCAAATTCAAGAAAAAAAATGTTACTGAATTTTTTTAAGAGTTTTTAAACATTGCATTTTTTTTTTAACTATGCACCCAATTCTGAAAAAAATGTTTTAACTGAAATTTTTGTAAAACAATTTTTAAACATTGCATACAATTTTTTTTTTTTAACTATGCCCCCAATTCAGAAAAATATATCAGTATGGTGTCAATGCGCCAAATTGCTAAACTCTGAGCACAAATCCATCGTTTCTGCTCAAATAGAAATTTCAAAAATCAACCTGGACTTAAATCTGAATGGTCGCCACTTTAAAACAAAGTGCTTTCACAAACTCCGGCCGGCCAAGCGGACCGGCCGGCCACTGTGGCCGTAATTTATGGACGCTTGGCTCCGTGCGCCCGGCGATTTGTAGAATCCATAAAAAGAGATGTTGAGGTAATTATGTTTGTCGTGATATATCGAAAGCGGGAATCGGCGAGAGCTAATCAGAGCGGCTGACAGCTGTGGCATGCAGATGCTTTCAGACCTCTCGTCCGCGGCCGTGAAAATGAAAGCGGGTCATTTTAACAGGTAGCAGCTGTTCGCCGCTAATTTGTTCAATCATGCGCAGGAGAATGCAGGCGGAGGTTGTTTCCTTCGGGCCCCCCGAGGGACCTCGGCTCGTCCGTCCCTCCGCTTTTCAAAGATGAGCTGAGTAATGGAAATCCATATTCAGAAAATGTAAAGCAAAATGGTAAAAGAAAATTAAAAAAATCTGAAAAACAGCAGCAGGAATATCCTGTGATGATGCAGATTGAGTGTTGTGAACCACTGTGGGAAAGCTGCATCATGTGACATGTCCAGGAAGCCTCTGGTTAGCCATGCCCACCCCGGTGAAGACAAGTGCATCATGGGAACGTCGGCGATCGCTCAGAATTGCGACGTTATTGTCGGCGATGAAAGGTTGTCCAGCCGCAGATTGATTTACGGCCGCGACGCTTCCTTTACAGAGCGGGCTCGGCCTGACCTTTCGGAGGGGAAATGGGATTTGGGAACCCGCCTCCTGCACGGCCGCCAAGTCAATCACTGGTCAGTCCAGCAATCACAAGCCAGTAAAACCAGTCCGACCAGTCAATCACCGCTGGGAAAGAACAGCTGGCAAATAAACAGTCACTTTTGGTCAAGAGAAAAAGCATCAATGCAGCAGACATGAGTTATTGAAACATGTTGCAGATCATGTATGAAATATTATAGATTCACTATTATAGTGTTTATTATAGATTAAGTTATGAATTTATACATTTATAGATTAACTATATCAGATCATTATGTTTTATATGAGCTTGCAGGAAAACTTCAATATAAACGTTTTGTCTACATTGAGTCTGTCTCACACACACACATATATATATATATATATATATATATACAAACATATGCACACACACACACATATACAAACATACACACATACATGCACGCACACACACACACATATATACAAACACACATACACATATATATACACGCCAGACACACACACACACACACACATATATACATGCCAGACACACACACACACACATATATACACGCCAGACACACACACACACACACACATATATACATGCCAGACACACACACACACACATATATATATACACGCCAGACACACACACACAGATATATACATGCCAGACACACACACACACACATATATACACGCCAGACACACACACACACACACATATATACACGCCAGACACACACACACACACACACACACACACACACACACACATATATACACACCAGACACACACACACACACACACACACAAACACACACACACACACACAGGGAAAGCAGCAAACTGTGTGAGTATTTAAAAGCTTAAATGTTTCTCATTATAATCTCAAACCAAACCTTTCGGATCTGACAGCTTCAGAATGTCAAGACGGCTTTTTTCCCGACTGATTTATTAACTTGGAAATCAAACAGCCATTTCTGATCCAGTGAGATAATATTTAATCTTGACATCTTTTCATTTTCAACGCAGACTTTCTTCAGTATATCCGACGGTTTCTTTGGATGCGGTTTCGCTGTTCGATCGCTGGTCGTTCATTGTTGTCTTGTTTGTTTACTCTGCTGCCCAGTGTTATGTCACATCAACATCTACGAGGCTACAAATAAACTAGAATTCATTCTTTTTGATTCCAGTTGTATTGAATTCTAAATCAATTGTTATTTCATATTCAAGCCTCAGTTTAAGATGATGTGCAAGTTAAGCACGGAGAGAACGTCCCGCCTGGAGTCCATTTATTGAGCAGAAAACTTGGAGCTTCAAATCTTTGCGTTTTATAAAAAATGCAGACATCCGTTTACGTTGTTCATCTGCCTTCAAATCCGATGAGCTGGTGTATTTAAACATACTGGGCTGTGTAGTTGTGGTACTTCATATCTCTAAAAGTCCTCCACGCTCACTGTGCTGAGTCTCAAAATGTCAAAAGGTGCATCTTTGAGGACATTTTGCTATTGGGGGAGGAGCTATTGGGGGAGGAGCTTTGGAAGACGGCCATCTTGTTTCCTGGTCAAGATATTTTGCACAGTTTACTTTCTACTCCGTTAGCTTCTATTGGATTATTGTCTATGTTGGCTTTTTGTGGAAAACTTGTATTTATTGTATTAACGGGCCATGAAAACTCCTCTTCTTCTTCTTCCTCCTCATCTACTTTTTCCTCCTCTTCTTCTTCTTCTTCTTCTTCTCCTTCTTCTCCTCCTCCTCCTCCTCCTCCTCGAGCAGAGTTCAACAATACGAGCCGGCCTACAGATGTAAAGACATAAACCTGAAATCCTCCAGCAGAGAAATGTCAGAAGGAAAAGCAAACACATGGCATCGAACCTGAAGAGATGTTTGTGAGCTCATGCCGGGTTGTGCTCTTCATCCGGACTGTAGGGAACGTTCATCCCTCTGTTCGATGACCAACAGGTCAGCAGAGGCAAACCACACTGAACAGAGGATTTGTGCTTGTGTATTATTTTGGATTATGCAGCTAAAACACTGCTGAGCAGAGAACAGCGAGGGGGAAGCGATCAAAACATAATCGCTTAAAAACAAATCTATAATTTGCATAAAAAATGTGCCTCTGCGGTTTGTTCTTATTTCCCAGAATCGTGACGTGAGCTCTGAAACACTTCTGCTTCACATTAGTTTTATTTAACCGTGGAAGCAGCGTGGCTAAGGATGGGAGCGCCAATATGGCGTTCATGGTCCTCGGAGGATGTTTCACAACGACTTCTGCAGGCTCACGTTAGACGTAACCATCCCGCCTTTATCAGGTCATAACATTTTAATTTGTCCAATACCTTGGTTACTCCGTGTTCAGAGCTTAATTGGCAAACGATAACTTGTTAACCACGACATTTGTAATGCCATGAATTTCACTTTCAGCTGTCCTTCCCCAAAAACGTATGAAACTCAATTATAACGAGCGCTATATGTTCGAAACCCCGCGAGTGTTACCCGGACTCAACAAAGTCTCCTTTGCCACGTTTTGCCCGGCGTAGACCGCACTTCCAGAAAACATCAAAAAAAATGTGTGAAATGTATTCACTCATCTTCCGAGCTGTCACTCAAAGACATTATCCTGTGAGCAGCCTGCGGCATCTCATTATGCAAAATCAAACAAGGCAGTGGAATTGGGTTCGGCGTCCCAGAGTAACATAAGTAAATATGGCCTGACAACTCATATTGGAGAAGACTTAGAAGGCTGCCGAAGCCTCGATATCGAGACGGCGGTTTTGGGCGACTACAGGCGTGAGACACCTTGTCTGCAGAGGGAGCAGAACAAACAACCTTCTAAGCCTCAAATCCACCAAATCTGGAGGAATACGGCGAAGTGCGTCGGTGATGTGATCCCTAACGGAGAGGTCCATCTGTGTGTGCGGGGGTGTTGTGCACAAGATCCTCTGAAGACATATCATAAAGCAGTTTTTAAATCATGTAGTTGCTGGTTTCCTTGCAAGCAGAAGAATAAAAAAACAGTTTTAATGGATGGGACTCGAGTGTTTTCCAGGTTTCTGGCACATGGTGATAACAGACACACGCGCACAGGTCATTCAAGCGACGGCGACAGGCGACACATGTCCAGTCAGACGTGGAGGAGTTGGGTTGTCAGGTGGTGCGACAGCGCCCCCCTGTGGCGCCGCGCCGCTACTGCTCTCTGCACTGACCTGAGATCTGCTCAGAGTCATGATGACGTACAGGCTTTTCTTTTGGGCTGACAGCCCACACGAAATGAGGATTTGACTCACCACCACCACCAACAACAACAATGGGGGAGAAGCACTCACTGTAAAAAAGAATTTGAGATTTTAGTTCATTCAACTTATTTCCCTAAGTCAGTTCAACTAAAGTGTTGGGTGTACTTGAAATATCAAGTTCAACTAATCACTACAGTTAGAATAGTGTAAGCAACACATATTTCTGAGCTGACCAGACTCTCTCGCCCCTGCAAAAGCACGTCGGCAACCCCACACAAGTGTCAGTTGGTGGCTTGCCCCTGCTAAAGCCCATCCGCAACCCCACACAAGTGTCAGTTGGTGGCTTTCCCCTGCTAAAGCCCATCAGCAACCCCACACAAGTGATAGTTGGTGGCTTGCCCCTGCTAAGGCCCATCAGCAACCCCACACAAGTGATAGTTGGTGGCTTTCCCCTGCTAAAGCCCATCAGCAACCCCACACATGTGATAGTTGGTGGCTTGCCCCTGCTAAGGCCCATCAGCAACCCCACACAAGTGATAGTTGGTGGCTTGCCCCTGCTAAAGCACATCGGCAACCCCACACATGTGTCAGTTGGTGGCTTGCCCTTGCAAAAGCACATCGGCAACCCCACACAAGTGTCAGTTGGTGGCTTGCCCCTGCTAAAGCCCATCGGCAACCCCACACAAGTGTCAGTTGGTGGCTTGACCCTGCAAAAACAAATCGGCAACCCCACACAAGTGATAGTTAGTGCCTTGCCCCTGCTAAAGCCCATCGGCAACCCCACACAAGTGTCAGTTGGTGGCTTGACCCTGCAAAAGCACATCGGCAACCCCACACAAGTGTCAGTTGGTGGCTTTCCCCTGCTAAAGCCCATCAGCAACCCCACACAAGTGATAGTTGGTGGCTTGCCCCTGCTAAGGCCCATCAGCAACCCCACACAAGTGATAGTTGGTGGCTTTCCCCTGCTAAAGCCCATCAGCAACCCCACACATGTGATAGTTGGTGGCTTGCCCCTGCTAAGGCCCATCAGCAACCCCACACAAGTGATAGTTGGTGGCTTGCCCCTGCTAAAGCACATCGGCAACCCCACACATGTGTCAGTTGGTGGCTTGCCCCTGCAAAAGCACACCGGCAACCCCACACAAGTGTCAGTTGGTGGCTTGACCCTGCTAAAGCACATCGGCAACCCCACACAAGTGTCAGTTGGTGGCTTGACCCTGCAAAAACAAATCGGCAACCCCACACAAGTGTTAGTTGGTGGCTTGCCCCTGCAAAAGCACATCGGCAACCCCACACAAGTGTTAGTTGGTGGCTTGCCCCTGCAAAAGCACATCGGCAACCCCACACAAGTGTTAGTTGGTGGCTTGCCCCTGCAAAAGCACATCGGCAACCCCACACAAGTGTTAGTTGGTGGCTTGCCCCTGCAAAAGCACATCGGCAACGCCACACAAGTGATAGTTGGTGGCTTGCCCCTGCTAAGGCCCATCAGCAACCCCACACAAGTGATAGTTGGTGGCTTGCCCTTCTATATCATGTTAAATAAAGATATATTGACACATTAATTAGTATGTTTACTTCAATGTTGCAGCTGGTAAAGGTGGGGCGAATGTTTTGCTTGTGAATCAATTAAGTCTCATCTTCATCCATAATAATACATCACTAATTATTTGTTACATTTTGTATTATTAATAATACGAATCTGCAAAGTGACAAAATGTATCAGGGATGGAGATGCACCATTGGTCGGTTGGTCAGTCGGTCAGGGGCGGGACTTAAAACATACAATACATGTGATACAATACATCAGAAAAATACTGATAAACAATATTTCAAAAATAGTAAAAAGTACAGTTGTTACAGTAACACGATAAAAATATAATGTTCTATACTTATAGCCGGTCCACATCGTATAATATGAGGAACTTGCTTCTGAGCCAATGAACACTGTATCTCTGCATCAATGGACCACTATTGCCAAAGGAGCTCAAAAAGCCTTTAAATTGTGCCGTAGATCACTTTAAAATATCCCATATCCATAAAATGTCACACCAGTAAGTGAATAATGTACAGTGAACAGCTTCATTCATTCAATCCCCAAACCCATAAATAGTATTTTATTGCCTGGAATAGGCAAAGCCATTTTTGTGACCATAAGACAAGAGGACACGATGATTTAGGGCCGAGAGCCACGAGCGTCTGTTTCAGCAAGGAAGAGATCGAAATATGTTCTCAGGGGCATCCTGTCGAGTCTAATCTCATGAAAAACATATTATTATGAAAGGTTGAACCAGAAAACGGGAATATACCTTAAAACCTGGAAAACTGTTAAAACTCTGTGGACATGTCGGCCAACAGACCCTGTGGGTGAAATATTCCCGGATTGAAAAGCAGCAGCTGGGTCCAGTCAATAAAAGCGTGTTAAATCAAAACACAGCACTCAGACGCGTCAAAACAGGAAACAACATCTTTTAGCACATTCTGGCGGCACTTTGCATATTTCTTAAAAAAGTGTTTTGCTGAATATTACCGTGCAAAAGCTCTGCACTTTGCATCGCTAGCATGTGAGCAGCAACACATCGAACAATCAGGGAGTTTGCAGTAAAAGTAGAAGTAAAACGTTTTCTTTACAAATACAAAATGCTCATTTATTGTGCTTCATGGCTGAGCTGTTTACTATTATAACTCGAGATCAAACTATTTAGGATTAATTATAATCATATCTGTTGTTCTCCTTCTACTTCCTGATTTAATTTGACTGCTTCCTGGTCAGTGCTGGAATGATTTTTAAGGATCATCAATGTGAACGACCTGAAATACAGAACCACAATAACAGAGACAGTCAACATATTTGTTGTTGTTGTTTTGTTTTAATAGAGATCATTCTCTTTCAATCCATTATAAAATAGCAGTTAAAAACCTTTTTTTTTTATTCAGATATTTACATATAAACAAGTGGCTGTGCAAAATGTACAAGATATTGGCAAGAGAGTATCATATTTGTCACGTCTGCTGACATGGAAAATAAGACAAATTTGCCCAATTTGAAGTCGTCAACTGATAAACCTACAAACGGCAAACTTAAATATATACAGTAATAAAAGTTGCCAATAAACATTCTCTCATAAAATGGCAAAAGGTAGAAAGACCAATATTAGTATGTGCGCTAAAAATATAAAAAGGTTATAAAGTGGGCGTCGACTAATTTTAGAAAAGTGATCGGTCAAAAGAGCAGCCCTCGTTCTGCATGCCCCGCCCACGTTTACGCAACATGAACACCCTCCTTTATTCATAAATATAAAAACGTCGACATACAGCTTTGAGGAAAATGTGTGATTTGCTGAAATGACTGAAATCAATAATATTATTGGGATTAATCTCTGCAACCTCAATTATTTAAAGTTCACATTATTATGAGCTGAGCGGCATTAATAACCACGTTATTCCACGATTACGTCATTCTACTTTCAATGTCTTTTATCCATTTAGCCAGCCATATCTTTTTTAATTTTTTTTTTTTTTATAAATGGGACAAAAAGCAAAGACTAAAATGAGCTTGAGATCAATCACGGTGAACATCGAACACGAAAACAACAGTCACTTTGGAGCTGTTGTTCACTGCGATGGAGGGTACTGTTCCTTAAATTCAATTCTATGTCGTCTTTTAAGAAATGAATGAAAACTGCAGGCTGTAGGGGGAGTGGGGCTCAACCGGTACGCTGTTCTTCAGAAATGATCCATAGGAATGTGAAGCACATGCATGTCTTTGTAGTAAATGTGCTAGAATCGGAATAACGAGGTGGTAATTGTAGCTGTCAGCAGTGTGTCTGCGACGCTCACAGTGAAAACGACGTTTCAAGCGCGTGACACATGAACCGCCACTTCCTGTTTCTCCAAATCGAGCCGAGACAAACGGAGAAAGCGCACGAGGAAAAACATCAAAAGCGCACGTCCGACGAATCCGGAGGGAACTGCTGGCTGCACGAAGAGACTGAAGCTGATCAACACACTCTAATCCGTATGGCTTAGTTTGTTAAGAAGGCAACTCAGCAGATGACAAGGCTTCGTTTGAGATTAGTCTCTGGAAAAAAACAATCCACGGGCATTAGAACTGTACTGAAATATCGTAGAAATGCGATAAATCGTTTTGCGTTACTGCAGTTACTGTAAAATCGGGAACCGTCGTTTTTTTTTTGTCCCTCGTTGTGCAGCGTGAGGCAGTGCATGACTGAAGTGTGGTCTGAAGAGCAAGCCGAGCGGAGGCGGCACGCCGGAAACCAGGAGCCGAGATCAAAGATTCCCTTCGAGAGGATTATTATTATTTTTTTTAAATATAAAGACGACGTCTCCTCGGTGTTCCGGGTCATTCTCGTCCCACAAAGGGCGATCAAAGACAGAGAGAAACAGTACCGGCAGAACGGGTCCGAGCCAACTCCGCTTCCTTAACGCCGCCGATGCGAGACCAGTTATTTTTCCGATGCCGGTGCTATTTGAGGAAGCCTTTGTAGAGCAGCTGGGAGTGGCTGGTCTCTCTTTCGTTCTCCAGGCAGAACAGCAGGTCCCTGAGGTTGACTCTGGTGATGCGCTGCCGCATGAACTGTCTGGATCCCGCTCCGCCGGAGCCTCCCGGCTGGGAGGGGCCCGACCCCGAGCCCTGAGGACACAGGAAACACATTTAGTCTTTTATTCACCTTTTTTTTTTTCCGGGACATAATTCCCGTTTTGATGCCAAATGGCTCCATGTTTCCTCACCTCTGCACTGGCGCCGCGGACAGGCGAGTCCATCTTCCGCTTTTTTCTCGGGCCGATTGCCGCCAGCGCCGTGAGGTTGGCTTCCCTCTGTCTGATCTGGGCCAGCTCCAGCTGCTGCATCTGCAACACCAGCAGCGACGCACACATGAGACATGCGGGCCAAAAAAGACTTTGCAAAGACGGGGAGTTGCACAACGTGTCGTAACAGCGTTTACTTGCCTCTTTGGCCTTCTGCTTCAGTCTGAGCTGCTCGGGGTCTTCCTGCCGCGACCGAGACTGCAGGAGGTGACGGACATTTTAATATTTCAGCACGGTCAGTTCATTGACTGTTACAGGGTTCATACACAGGACTTTTCCAGGACGTTAAACCAAATTCCCATGAGCAAACACTTTGTGAAATCTGGGTGTGAACATGAAAAAGTGATAAAATGTAGTATTTAAACTAACAATGAGGATTCCAAAGCATACAGTATTCCTTAAAGGACACAAATGAATGAGAGACAATAGTTTGATTAAAAGAATAAACATTTATAGATATACTCAGCGTATGCCTGCTTATATTTTGAGTCTTTCTTTTAAAAGCATATTCATTATTTCAAACTCAGCGTAAATGGAACACATGAATATAACACATTTACATGACTTTTACTAAACCTTTCCAGGTTTTCCATGACCGTATGAACCCTGTGTTATCAACAGAGGAAATACACACTAACGACATTGACCCAAGGTCACCCGTCCTCTCGATTACGATGGCGTGCAGGCTTCTTCCTGCCAATGACGTCATTTCATGCATGGTTTGTGTATTGTTACCTTGGCCGCCTTCAAGAGGATCTCTCTCTCCTGCTCTTCCTTCCGCTGCTTCTCCATCTGATCCAGCTGCTCGAAGAACCTGAGCTGGGTTCGCACATCGTCGACCTGCTCGCACCGCGCGTCCTCCTGAAGGGCGAACGGGGCAAAGCGCCGCGGGGTGAGGTCGGTGAACGGGTGCAAAAACGTACGTACACGCTGCTAAAGTTCAAGAAAATCATGAATCACCTTGAAGGTGGTGTTTTTCTGCAGCGCCACTTGAGACACCTTCTCCAGGAGGTTTTGCAGCCGCTGCTGCGCGGCGTGGGAAATGAAGGTGATGACGTCGGCGCCCAGCTCGCTGACGCCAAACTTCTTACCTGTTACGACGAGGAGGAGGAGGAGGAGGAGCGGATGAAGATTTAGGCGGAGTCGGCACAGCGGCGGCCTTTAAAATGCACGTTTATTTTTTATTTTTGTGTGATGTTAAGTTTATGTTGTCTCACCGATCTCCAGAGCCCTCCGGGTGAGCAGAGAGGTGGCGAGGAAGGCCTCGTCCTTACAGGATCGGGTCACCGTGCCAACAAGCTCAGAGTTGGTTGCTAAGATACGGTCGCTCTCCTCCGACAGGTTGACTCCTGCCATGGAGGCCACGTCGTTGATGTCGTCATCGTCTCTGGAGGAAATTAAAAAAACATGAACAGTGACACAATCTGCACCTTTTTGTGTAAAAAAAACAAACATACTAAATCATTTCAAGAGTTCATAATTATGGCAATAATTAATTACCGGATCTGAACAAACAGCTGCATGTGTAACATTTGATTATTCCCATCTTTGCTTGCTCCCATTTTCCTATTTTTAAATATCCAAAGTATTGTCCTTCACATTAAAAGCATTTTGAGGCATTTGATTTGTTTGAAAAGTGCAAAACAAGTAAAGTTTGACTGATTGATTTATTGAAGACAGACATTCATGGTCTCTTAATCACTATTTTATGCTCATGAATTGACAGCATTAACCAGTCCATTAGTAACACCTGTACAGCCCTGTAATAAATCATATCTATATCTGTATTTATTACAATTGACAGCTGTCTGCAAGACAAACTTACCTCTCGGTGACATTTAAGATTTACTCTCTTTGAAAATGCAGATAAATGTTCACTTTTATGCGACTGCGACAGAAAAGGTGTAACTACAATGATATATTACCCATAAACGGTTCTGCCTATGAGGTAATTAATTACAATAATGACTGCATTAATTAGCAAATGTGTGTGCGCGGTAATCAATTCATCATTAAATAACAAATAGAAACCAGGACAAGTCAACAAAGAGAGGCTTTTCAAATCCACCGTCCTTCAACTGAAGTATTTAGATCACACAAATGACCAAAAAACACTCTGCACACGCACAATGCTAAGTGTGTGGCTCCACACGGGTGAAGTTCCTCTTTTTAGACTTTCATAAGCTGCAGACTCCTTTGTCCTAGTTTCCAATCAAATTGACTGAGTTTTGCATGCATTCTGAACCGGTTTGTTTGTTTCATTTCTGCAGGGCTTTTTAGCTTATTTCCCCTTATGAATAATGCACAATGTCCAACTACGGGGACTTTATCGTATCCCTGCTTACCGCCCATTACACGAAAATGTGTTTTTTTCACATCCTGAAACTTGGGGCGAGATCCCACCAGACTATATATATGCTAACTGCTGACATGGTGCCTTATTAAAACTCGGGCCCACTTATACTCCTGGAATGTGGACCATTTAGAGACCATATATAAGAAACACTGAGGGTATTTGAATGCGCCACTAACCTGAAGGTTCCCCCTCCGGCTTCCTTCAGCTTGTTCTTCTGAGCAGCAGCGAGAGAGGCCTGGCTGAACACTTGCACTCCTCTCAACCCCGGAGTCAACGTCTGCTTCATCGCTGGATTTAGTGGAGACACGGAAACGGACGCAATGAATTTTAAAATTGTGCAAAACGTGCACTATGACGGAATATAAAATGCTGTTCTTTTGAGCATCACATTTGTCATTGTGCAGTTTAGTATTCTGCAATTATAGACAGTCTCCACAAGGTGGCAGCACTTCAGTGTGAACAGTAATAAATGGGTGAAAGATCAAATATTTGGACTGCATATTCAGTTCACCTTATAGAAGAAATAAAAAGGAGGGCAGCTGACTGTGAAACACACACCTGTCGGTAGCTGCTTGACCACCTGCGGATGGCCCACGATGATGCGGCTGTGAGGTTGTCTGAGCGTTACCATGGGAGACTGAGCCAGCGTCACCTGTGGCCTCACAATCGTCCCGTGTTGCTGGGGAACCATCTGCGACCCAAAAAAAATTAGAAACAGAATAATAGCACAGACAAGAATAGAACAGTAAGATCCAGTCGGTGCTTAATTACCAGTCCGGGTTTACTGTGAGGCGCCTGAGTGACGCTGATAACTGTGGTTTTGGCGGCGGCGGTGCTGGCGGCCGTGGTGGAGGCCGTGGAGAGCGGCGGTCGCAGCATCACGGCGGTGAGGGCCGTGGAGGCGGCGGCGGCCGTGGTGCTGGGCAGCGGCAGCAGGCTCTGCTGGATGAAGGCCTCGGGGTCAGGGGTCATCTGACGCAGTGCTGGGAGGCTCCTCTGCAGGCAGACACAGGGCAAAGTGATTCAACCGCCTCCACACAGGATGGATTTGTTGTTTCTGACTATATCTCTAAGGGGAAACGTGGGCCTATACGGTTTCAAAACATATGCCCCTAAATAGTAACCATATAGTAACATGAACACATAAACAACAGCTGATCTAAAAGATCATTTTGGGGGAGCTGAACAGTGGTGTAGTATCTAGCACCCCACAGCAGGGGGCGACAGGGTTCGATCCCGGGTGAAGTTTGCATATGTGTATGTATGTGACAGTGAAATGGAGCGAGGGGAACGTGTCCAACAGGTTATGAATGTGCACATCCTGTAACGTGCGTCATTAAGCATTGTATATGCAAATATCTGTCACGGATCTCACCTTCAGGAAAGGCACGAGGTACGGCTGTGGTGAGGAGTTGAGCTCCCGGTATAACCTGCTGGTAAAATCTTCCGGCTCTATCTTTGCTTCCTGTTGGGCAGTAAACACAGAGGATGGATCAGAAATACCCCTCACCAAAAAAAAAAATGTAAGATGGGAGAGATGATGGGAGAAACAAAGACAGAGATGGAGGAGCGACATGTACCAGCAGATGCTTGACCAGCTCCTTGACGTTGGCCGTAGTCTCAGACGACTGCTTTCCACTGGACGCCAGCTTGATCAACGTGGACAGAAAGTTCCGACACTTTTTTACATTCTCCAGCGTCTCCTGCAAGCACAAAAACACACAGATGGCATGTTTTCCTTCGACGTACATGTCGCACACGTACATCAGAAACGTGAAGCACAGCATGCAAAAGATCACCCTTAAAATTGACTATGCAGCTTTAGTTTTGTAAGATTACAAAAAGACAAAAGCATTCGAGGTTAGTACTTCTCTCTTACAGCTGAGACAGCTGTTGGAGCGACAGGGGTCCCGGGTGCCCTCTGTGTAGCTGCTGTGGCTGCAGGACCCGGCTGCACTGGAGTGGGCGTTCCCGGCGGCTGTCCCGGGGCAGTGGCGGTCCCGCCCAGCATGATGGTGTTCTATACGAGTCGGTAAATATGCAGCCATGAGAGGAGAGGCAGGAGAGTGACGAGGTCAGAATAACAGTTTTGACATGTCTGGTCCCGGGGCACAGCACATTTCTTTTTTTCTTTTTTTTTTTGACCCTCAGGCTTTATATTTCCAGGAATAACAGTTGTGCTGGATATTTAATAGTTTGCAAAATTGACAATGAAAACTCGTTAATGAGGTTCAGCAGAAATGCATTATGGGAACTCCCATGGCAACTCGAGCAAGCACAAAAGATGAACACAACCAGAGAGGTTTTTAAAGCTTGTAAAATATTATTTAAAAAAAGAACAGGCCACCGGAAAAACACGGAAGTTAAAATCAAATGAAAGCCCATCTTTTCATGAGGAAAACGAGATGATCCTTCCTAATATAAAACATCTCCTGGGTCTGTTTTTTATCGAGCATTTTGGGGGAAAAGTCATTCCTGAGCCTCAGATTTACTTTCTCATTTTAGGAAATTACTTTTTGCATCTCCTCCGGGACACGGGAGAGCTGCGGCGCTGTGCACAGCAGGTGGGCATGATCAGACTAACATGTGCATTCCAGGAGGAGTGGAAATATGTAAACGATTCATAAAAAAAAATAAAAAAATAACAACAACAAGCTTCTTCAAACAGGGTTCCCACGCTTTTTTGGGGGGGGATCCTTTTTCAGGATTTATCCAGGACATCTCCAGTGTTGATCTCGCTGGTAAGACACAAATATGTTCCTCTTTATGTGGAAATCACGCTTATGACAAAATCATAGAAAAATATATTAATATAAAAATACCAGTTACCTGCCATCAGTGACTAATATGTACATTTGGTGGATGAGGTAACATAGATTATGCAGTCATCCAGCCTGCATGTGCTACCATGTGACGTGACTTGGGGGCGTGGCTTGGGGGCGTGGCCACAGCGTTCCCACAACATAACAGCCTATTTAAAAACACTCATTCATAAACTGCCATTTGCTCTTTAATATGCTGAACATAACTCAACTGTTCTATGTTTTGGGGAACTCTGATCGATCGCCTTAATCTTCATTCTCAACTAAAAGGAAAATAGGAGAATGTTGAAATACATTTCCAGGACACTAGATTTTTCCAGAACTTCTGATTTTGTTTGTCTCCTGGATAACACAACATTTTTTTCAGTGCACGTTGCTGCCAACCCTAACCGAAGCAAATGTCTTTTAAGCGACGCTAGACCGCAACGAGCGAAGCAAAATGTGTTGCCTGACTGTGAGATTAGTGGAGGCAAGGATCATGAAAAAAAGAGAGAGAGAAAATGTCCTTTAGTGAAAAAAAGACTTAAGGAAAAACAGGAATAGCTTGAATGGTTGGGTTTTGACGTGGAGAATGATGTGGGCAGCAGAGCGTCGGAGGGCAACTATGATGCGCAGTGATGTCATCGGTTTCTCTGAGTCACAGAGGAGCAGCAGCGGCTGTGCATTGTTCCTGCAGTGGCAGGTAAACACTGAGTGGCAGGTAGATCTGGATCGACCAGGTGGGGAACAAGTCTCAGGCAACTGTGAAGCATCTTTTATGCCCGTGGCTAAATTAAACCAAAATTGATCGCTTGGAAAAGTGAAACATGCGACCGATCAACAGCCTGTTTCACGCAGAGAAAACGGTTCGCTTGAACTCGACGGCTCTAAAAGTTACAACTGTTCAGGTTCGATGTAATGGGATCAATGACCCTCACGGACCTCCTTTCATGATGTTTGGTGCTTGATAACGCGCTTCACGGGGAATTGAATGCCCCCTAAAAGGTGTGTGTGTGTGTGTGTGTGTGTGTGTGTGTGTGTGTGTGTGTGTGTGTGTGTGTGTGTGTGTGTGTGTGTGTGTGTGTGTGTGTGTGTGTGTGTGTGTTGGATCACCTGCAGTACAGGAGGCCTCTGCAGCGTGGTGGTGGCCGTCACAGTGGTCTGGACCGCGGACCCTTGTTTGATGATGGTGGTGGGGGTCACCGGGCGAGTCAGCACCGAGGCGCCTGGAGCCTGCAGAGCGGCAGCGGATACGAGAGCAGGTGTTACACACATGACACTGAAAGAAGAATGACTGATGTGCGACTTGTTTATTTTCTCTCCGATAAACATATATTTTAAGTTACATAATTAAAGTCCCTTTGGACGGAGAAGGCACGTTCAGGATTTCTTCCAGTTTCTTCACTCATTTTAAAAACCAATACTAAACTAAATTAAATCCTTCTGAGAATTGTTGTAATTGGTCATTTGTCATGCGGGAAGAGTTTGCATGAAAGACGAGTAACCAAAATGTAATTCAATCAAACTGCATTATAGACCATATCAGATCAACTAGTGTGCTTCTCTTTGTTTGTTTTAATTTCCTATCAGACACTAACATAGTTAATATTGAATATAACAATGCTTCTAATGTACTTATGACCCTGAAACCTTTGCAGGATGACTGACATGTGTTCATTATTGTGATTGTGTGTATTGTCGTTGTGATGGGATGATCAAACGACGACATGAGCGAGCCCCATTGTGTGTGTGTGTGTGTGTGTGTGTGTGTGAGTCCAGCGGCTTTGGTACCTGAAGCGAAGTGATCTGGACAGGTGGAGTGCTGGTGGGAGCCGCCGGCCGTGGTGTCATGGCGCTCTGGGACTGAGACTGAGCCTGCATCTGAGCCAAGGTCTGCTGGTGAATCACCAGCAGCTGCCCACTCTCACTGCGAACCAAGACCATGCCTGCAACAGGGAAATGACGGCAAAGGATCAGGGCTTGTGTGTGTGTGTGTGTGTGTGTGTGTGTGTGTGTGTGTGTGTGTGTGTAGTTTTTGACACAAGGGGGTAGGAATTACTCATCTGGAGGCTATTGGCGTCTGGCCTCAACTCCTCAGTGACCGATCAGATAAAAAATGAGCCTCAAAACCGGTGCCATGAATTAAAAACATTTTGAGACGCAACACCTGACTAGTTAAACTTTTTTTGTTTTTACTGCTAAGGCTAGTTACTACTGTGCACTGCAGCCTGGTGTTTTTGCATGTCGATTTTCCTTCAGGCAAACTGCGTTTTAAATACTGGGGCTCCAGAATATGGTAATACACCGGCCTTCAACAAAGTAGTGCAGACAGCAGCAGAACCATACACCTCTTTGTCTGAGCTATAGGCAGATGCATGTTATTGAATGACGTAAATACAATGGTGTTGTTTACCTACCCTGTCTTGTTGTAGCTTATTTAGGTCTGACCATTCGTTGGGGGTAGGTCTAAATACAGGACTCCCAAGCAGAGCTAATGTCCATACATTGATATTACTATTCATGCATCCTTATGCCAAAGAAAACCTTATTAATATACTGCTGAGGGTAAACATATAAATATATACCATTTCAACACCTTGGAGTAAGTATCTGAGGTCAGAGACACCAGCCTTTGCAAAAACACACACACACACACACACACAGACACAGACACACACACACACAGTGAATATCTGTTGATAGGAGAACAGTTTGCTATTGTCTATAACAGCGGTTCTCAAATGGGGGTACTTGAAGGCACCCCAGGGGATACCTGAGATTTAAAATATATATATATATTTAAAATTAGCATCAATACACAAATCCTTTAAAAATAGTTATTTCATAAATATTCAATAATATAAGTGTACATTCTTAAACTGAATTTGATATATTCTATATTAAATCAGACACTGATGGCACAGCGCTGTGTATTACATTGTTTTTTTCAACCCAAAATGCTTTGTGCTGGTTAGGGGGTACTTGGTCTATAACAAGACAAATAAGGATCAATTGATTGCAAGAATGCTAGTTTGTTATACAACACAAACAGGCTGACTGCCCCCAAGACATTGTATCTGGTCAGTGGGAACCTTGTCCACCACTAATCGCTTATGTGTGTCCTTAAAAGGAACAACGTGTTATTGTCTATTCACTGACAAAAAAAAAGTTTCTAGGAAAAAGTCAAGAGGCAACACTGTGACACATCCATCTAAACACGTGAGAGCAACAGAAAACTTCCCGAAGAGTTACCTGGAGGCAGCTGGATGTTTTGGATATTCGGGGCGCCCTGCTGAGGCGGCGCGAGCCGAGGGGCCAACACCTGCGGAGCGATGGCGCGTATTCCGCCCGGAGGCGTGGCGGCGATGGGCGACGTTACCGTCGTCCTCAAGTTCTGCAACACGGTCGGGCTCCTCGTGGCCGGAGCCACGACGTGCGCGCCGGTGTGCGTTATGGTTTTCGCGGTGTCCGGTTTGTGCACGAGCGGGCCACCCGCGCCGGTCACACCGACGGGCGGCGGGCTTTGCATAGGCGGCCTCACGAGCGCGACGGTTGGGACACTTGGCGCGGCTGGCGAGATCAAAGGGTTCGGCGCGCTCGTGGGCGAGGTTTTAATGATAGTACTTGGTGTTGCGGTTAAAACCGTCGCGCTCCCTTTGCTCACGGACACGGGTCCGTTGTTGATCAGCGTGACAGCTGGCTGCGAGTTGTTGTTGTTGTTGTTTCCGCCGCCTCCGGTGACGTGACAGTTCATCACCACGGCACTTCCATTCAAAGTTTGAACGCCAACCGTTCCGGGTTTCCCGGCACCGGACACGACCGGGACGACTCCGCCCGCTGCGCCCGGCTTGGGCTGACTCTGGGCGGCTGTCATGCTCGACGTGGTCCCGGCTGCTCCGTCCATGCTGGAACCACCGCGGGACCCCGTACTGTTGATGACACCTCCTTGCACTCCTGCCCCTACAGCGGCGGAAACACATGAAAACAAGGGTTGTTGTCGAGCCAACTCTCCGATTCGGGATAGTTTTGGGATAACACACAATTTAATCCAAGTTAGCTACAAACAAAACAAAACAAAACAGTTGATCAACGTGACCGAAATCAGCTAGTGTTAGCTAACCGGAGTGGGCAGCTATCTTACCTGCTTTAGCAAGCTCTTGTTGTGAAAGTCCCATGTTGCTGCCCTGAACATTGGAATTACTACCGACAGCTGAGTTGCCGACGTGATTTGTTGCCGTCGGGACGTTGCCGGCGACGTTGACGTGCCTTGCTCCAGTTAGTTCGGACTCCAGAGATCCGACAAGATCACTAACTACTTTTTCGTCCACCTCTGTGTTGAAGAAAACATCATCCAGCAAATCGGAGCCCGCCGCCATCTTTGCCCAGCTGCGCTCGCCCGTGAAACGCATGCGCCGATTGGATGCACCCTCGGTGACGCGGCCCCCGCCGGGCACTGTGATTGGTCCGTCGCGGAAAATAAAGCTCGGAACAAATGGTCGCGAGCTGCAGTGTGAAGTGCCAGCTCAGTCTGAAAACAACGATACCGCTCACAGAGCTGCCTCTGGTGGGACTTTATCTCACCGAGGAGACTCTCAAAGAGAGCGTTTGTATTCTACAACACGCTTTTACATATTCATACACAGTATCGAAGCATTTCGAATCTATTTGACTTTATCGTAGACGACTCAAAATGGCTGCGTTGTTGCTATTAGGAGCAACCCGCAGCAGCTGTTTCTGCGCTCGCAGACAGAGCAGCACTGTTAAGCTGGCTCCTGTGGATGATGTGAACTAACTATTATTATTATTATTATTATTATTATTATTATTATTATTATTATTATTATTATTATTATATGTTAACTTTTGAGAGCGCAGATCAATAATAATCAGTTTACATAGTTGTTTTGCAGCGTTAAGCTCATGGCTTCTTGACACAACAGTAAATGTGGCACCTTATTTTAAATGTTATTAAAAAATAATTGTCACAACAAAAGTAGTGAACACACCTCAAATAAAGTATCACAACCGTCAGTCATGCTAAATAGCAGACTTCATGAGTCGTAAATGAAAAGTTCAACACAGGGATTGACAGTGAATGACGTCAGTATCCAGGTGCGTAGAAATCTCAATCAGTGGGCGTGGTTTAAAGTCAGCCGTGGTCGCCTTTAAAGCGTTTCCGGTGGCTCCGTGGCTTGAACGCTGCCACCTGAGTTTGTCTTAAACCCTCTGCAGCCATGAGTTCATCAAAGCCGTACATTGGCTGTAAAATAGGGTTGATTTCAAAAGCTCAAAATCGTTATGAGGGGATTTTGTACACTATTGATAAGGTGAACTCCACAATAGTGTTGGCAAAAGGTGAGTGGTGTGGGCCTCTGTGAGCAAGTCCAAAAATAATGTCCTGAAGTTCTTTTCTGAAGACTTCTCAAGATAGCAGCACAACTGAAATGCATGTTTCTTTTCACAAGTCAAGTGTTTTGGAACGGAGGGACGACCCACCGACAGGCCGACACCACCCAAAGATGACGTCTATGAGTACATCACTTTCCGGGGAAATGATATCAGGGACATCACACTGTGTGAAGCTCCAAGATCTCACCACGGCCTACCACCGGATCCCGCAATAGTCCAGGTATACAAAAAGTAGTAGAGCGAAAACAAAAGAGGGTGAAGGACAAAGTATGTGAGGACCTCCACGACGTGTGTTAAATTGTTTTAACTTGTTTTGTTCAGTCAGCCAGCGTCGGCTCCCCAGGTGTGTACTCGGCTCTTGGACCATTTAGCCCCCTTAGGATGCCCGCCTACAACCAGCTTGCTGCCAGCTCTCTGCTTAACCAACAGTATGCTGCAGCTCTTGGCCTTGGTAAGTCAAAGTATTTACACTGTATGAATCCACACCCTTGGTGAAGCTGAATGCCTTTTTTCCTACTTTTTAAGTAGGTTGTTTGCATGCTCCAGTATTTTTGCATTCTTCCATGCAGGGTCTGTACTTCCCAGTTTGCACGTCAGAAGGGGCCCGATGGTGGAAAAGGGTGTTCAAACCCTCCATGTGGACGGATCCAGGCAGATGGGAGGCGTGACTGCATCCCAGGAGCGAATGATGCAGTGGGGAAGGAGGCCCCAGGGGCCCAGAGGAGAGAGTCCCCAGACCAGAAGGGGCACCGGAGCCAGCAGTAAGCACAGAATTGCAGTGATGAAGGGCAAAATAAAATGCTATGTTCACTCATGTACCGAAATATCTCACAACTCTGTCTGGGTGGGAGGGGCTTCAGGAAATGTCCATCTGTGCAATTGCGAGCAATCTTAAGAGTTGAGTGTCATTTTTATTTTTTTATTAATTTCAAGTGAAGTCAGGCCCAGGTGTACCCAATGCTCAGCAGGAAACTCGGCAGCAGAATTATGAAAACAGGCCACCACCTAGAAGAAAAGGTAATTGTCAAAAGAGTGAAAGTTAAAATTTTCTGGATCCAATTAACGTCCTGATTAACATTTTTTTTTTTAAATTAAACTTAGGAGCTCGGAGGCGCAGAAACCGTAGCAGAGGCCAGCTGATGGTGGCTCACGTTCCATCTGCCGTCCTTAAGTTTGACACCGACTTTGATTTTGATTTCTCAAATGCACAGTTCATTAAGGAGGAGCTGGAGAGGGAGGTGCGGGACAGGATTAAAGGTGGGTTCATCACCTCAAGTGATCTGCTTCTTTCACTAGTTTTTCCTTTAAAAGCCCACATGGACAGTTTAAACCTGACAGTGTCGCACTTTGACATACAGTTATTTAAATCTCTCAAACTGTAGGTATTGCCTCGGCAGTAGCACAAAGGTGGCTGTGTGGGCCGTGGCATTTGTTTTGCCTTTTCAATAAAAGTGCCACACTTTTGTTTCCATTTCAGCACAGGTCTTTGTATTATAACCAAAAACAAACTTTTAACCAGGAATAGGTGTGAGACTTTAAAAAGATTGGCTTTTGCTCCGTATGAGATTTGTATTGTGGATGGTGGATAGATAAAACAGGAAATCTGTTAAAAAAAACAAAACCTTAGCTTGGTCTTCCATAGGATTCTAAACTTCCAGTTTACTTGCAGTGCATGTCTCTGTCCACAGATGGAAATAACGAGAAGGAAAAGGAGGAATTGCTCTCGATTGCAAAGGATGATCTCTTTGACCCAAAATGCTACTACGACAAAGCAAAGTCTTTCTTCGACAACATCTCGTCTGATAATAAGTTCAGGTAAACTACTGGCCTTTATTCATCCTCGAAATGCAATTCATCGTTTCTCCTGGATGTTGAGCTACTTTTTTTATCTATGTATACAAACGGCTTCAGGCAAACGTGGGCCGAGGAGCGGAAGCGCAATATAGAGACTTTCGGGGTCCCTGGTCGGTTCCTGAGGGGTCAAGGCTTCAGAGGAGGCTATACTGGACTCAGAGGACGGGGCATGAGTCAGCTCGACTCTACTTACAGAACCAGGATCACAGCTGGAGAGGCGCTACCGCAACGCCTTCCTTATGTGTAATTATGATGACGAAAAGTATTTTTTTTTTGTTTTCTTCTCCATGAGGCAGTTTTCCAGCCCCATATTGCCAGAATTGGGTTGTTATACTTTATATTTTGTAATTTGGCCCCATTTTAAATATGGATGCACTAATTGGTCCAGCATTTGTAATTAATTTCCCCTCAGAATGTTGGCCTGAAGAGTTTTTCTGTTTTAGTTCTACCATTCAATTAAATAGCTTTTTAGTTTTCTGCTACTTGGAAGAATTTCACTCCCAAACGTGTATTGTTTCTAGTTTAAAAAAAAGTATCTGGCTTTGCCTCTTGGAGTACATTTATATAAATGTTAAACTGTGAATATTAACCTAAAATGAACTAAAGTGAAATGTATTTAAAGGCTAAATCTTGTGCTTTGACTTGTTTGTCATATTGAAGCGACAAGAGACCGACGTGAATAAACTGGAAATTGCTGGTGCACTTGTCTTCTGCTTTCTGAGGCTGCGTCGCATCACTTAGTCATCGTATTGGTACGTTTTGTGCAAAAGTGAGCTTTAAACCCGGGATTGGACCATCCTGATGTGTGAAATGTAACTAAGTGTCCACTACATTTAACAAGTAAATGTACTTTTGTCAGATGGCTTTAGTTAGGCCTACTGTTAAGATTACAATTAATGTATATATTCTTACTCTTCCAATGTAGTGAGGCTGTTCCTTATGGGTTGAGAAGTTTTAAAGGTGATATGAGATTAGGAGCATTTCTACCTCTGACTATGGTGGCAGGTGAGCCTATGTCTTGCAGCCAATGGTGCAAAAGCTTCCATTGGACCCATTTTTCACAAAGCACATATCTTCCAAACAGTCTGACACTAAAATGGCCTTTTTCACACAGACCAATCGGAAGAAAATAAACCATTCTGTCAAAGCAACACACACACTCCCAAGATCTCGCAAATTGAACAGGGATATAATCTAAAAAATTGTTAAGTAATTTTAATTATCTTGACTTTTTTTTTTTTTTAAACTCCTGGATCAGCTGGAAAATGCATGTCACAATGCTGAAAACTGTTTTAAATACTTTTAAGCTATTTAAGTAGTACGCCAACACAGCTAATACATATAGATATGTAGGTTAAGCTTGGCGAATATTAAGTTGCCTTTTAATTATAAAATGTTTATTTTTCCCCATACTGTAATATGGGCCATGATATCACACGCAACAGACCTCATCTGGGTCGCTTGATATGAAAACTGTGCAGAGGTCAATAAATAAAACCAGACGTGCATGACTGACGTCATCACGGAGGAGTCTCATATTTCTGCAGGTGCTAAAACAACCAGCAACTTGTAGCCTACAATGTGGACTGATTGGCTTTCAAGAATCAGAGGACACTCCGTCTACAGAGAGAGAAAGTGGTAGGCTACTCACTGTCCGGGTCATACCAAACACTGAGGGAGAGGGGTTTCATCTTTTCACGTAACCGTTTATCATACGTGGCATTATTTGCATGCACGCAATAAATAACTCGGCAGAAATGTATGCGAAATTACATTCGGAGAAATGCAGTGTTTTATCATGCCCCTTCCTTCTCGTCAGGAGTGATCTCGCCGCAAATCCCCCCCCCCCCCCCCATCATTTCCTGGTAATGGACAAACGATGTAACCAAATAGAGGGGCTGCGCTCGGGATAATAAATATTAGAATAAAAGAAGCGCCTTTATTTCCCATATGACAACATGTCGGTGGCGTTTTCATCGGCGCGCCCCAGGAGTAAAGGGGAGGTGACACAGCAAACGATCCAAAAGGTAAAAAAAAAAAAGAAAGAAAAACCTTTATCCGCGTCGCGTCGCTTGTTGTGCTTTTACATATTCTGGTCTGGATGGGAGCGTGCGCCGCTCCGCCGCCAGTGCGGAGGAAAGTAGCCCGTTGTGAATGTCAGAAGAAATGGCAACTAGGTAATGTAACGGCACAGTCACCCGCAGGTGCGAACCAAACAAAGCCATGACGGCGGCGAAGGGACCGCTCCGCAGACGCGCGTGATGCTGCATCCCCCCTGGTTTAATTGACATCCCCTTTGTTGCCAAAAGCAAATAGCCATAAATAAGCAGTGAGAAATGCATGGCAGTGTATGATGGAGGGAAACTGATCAACACAGGACAACCCTGAGCTCTCCAGACAGCTGCTGCTGCTTTTAGCCTCGACCGACTGGATGATTCTGGTATAGAAATAAAATAACTGACCTAGAAAGGGGGGGTTGAAGTTCTGTGAAAATCCAGGACGACACAGCGTCATATTGAGGCGTATCATTTCCCATCCACTGACTTGAGACACTGAGCTGAAGTTGTTTTGTTGACTCCCAAAGATGCTGGATGAGAATCATCACTTAATACAATGTATAATGGATTACCAAAGCAAAGGCAAGACAGCTGAATGCACGCAGTAAGTGCTCTTTTTTTCTTTTTAATATATCTGATTTATGCTTTGTATATAAGGTATTAAATGTGTTTCATTGTTCTACTTTTTGACAGGTATCAGCAGATCCTGCACAGAAATCTTGTGTACTTGGCCACGATAGCAGATTCGAATCAGAACATGCAGTCACTACTACCCGCAGTGAGTCCTCCGTGAGGTTTCAGGAACAAGTAGCCGAACAGTAAAGATTCCCTTCGTCAATTTCTTCTTCTGCCCCATCTCTCCATTTTTTAAATATCCATAAGAAATTATCTATTTTGAGAACAAAGTCTTTGTAGACAAAGCTGACAAAAGGCAGAGAAGTAAACATTCACTTTTCTTGTAATTTGTCTTACGATAAATCCATAGGACAAACACAAATATTGCAATTTAGGAGCCCGTATATGAGGTATTATAAAACAAGAAAAAGCGATTACGACACATCATCCTAATTGATCAACTGCGTTTTGTACTTTCCAGCCTCCCACTCCCAACATGTCGGTGGGTCCTGGAGGGATGGGCCTGAGTGGGGGACACGCTCCGGGGAACCTCAACGACAACATGGCCCCTGGCCTGCCCCCCTCGTCCATGATGCAAAGCCAAATGAGCAACGGTGAGTTGGTGCTCCATCCTCATGAGTGCTCCTCTAGCCCTGACCATGCTGCACACCACGTCCCGTCTGTCTATCGTCTCCTTTGCATGCAAATATCCGATGATCTCATGTTCAGCCGATAGTCTGATTTGTTTGCGGCTATCGCAGCTTTTTCCTTTTTTCAGTTATTTTTTTTACACGCGTTATTAACCCTCATCTTCCTTGTATACAACCGTGCGAGCTTCCTGTGAAGATGAACTGAATGTGGGCCCATGCTTGACATGATATGGCGCCGCATGGGCCCCCGGCTGCTCTGACTGCGTGTGTGTCGCCAGGCCCCGGCCACGCCCCCATGCAGCAGCATGCGGCTCAGCTGCAGTCGGCTGTTCCCTCCGCATCCCTCGGCCTGCAAGCCGGCAGCTACGGTAGCCCGGCCTCAGCCTCCGGCTACGGCCACGCTGCTCCTTCCTCCCAGGGCACCGGGCCTGGCTATGGCTCTTCCTCCTCCTCTTCCTCCACACCCTCCTCTTCCTCCTCCCGCAGCAACCTCAACATGCAATCCAACCAAGGTGAGCCGGGTATAAAGGAACCTAATCACCGGGATATTTGGTCTATTTCTTTATGGGCAGGAATTCTTCCAACACAGCAAAACACTTTTCATAAAAGATGTCGCGTTTGTTTTCATGTGGTTTTTTTTAGGCACGATGCTAGATTTGGCACTTAGAGGAAGGGAGTGTTGAAAGTAATGCCTTTCAAGTGTTCAGAGTAATTTCGAAACAGTTAGATGTCTGAAACAGCTCAGATGTATAAACCGCCCCTGGAAGTTGCCTGAAACGTTTGCTGAGATGCTTCCCTGCGCTCTTCAGTCTGCGAATTCCCTTCACATGGAAATAAGCAAACACATTCAGTTCATCAAAGCGGCGTCCTGTCCCCTCCCTCCCTCCCTTCCTCCTCCTCCTCCTCCTGCTCCAGGCTTTTCCTTATCTCTGACTCCTGACCATGAGATGCAGCCCTCCTCTCCCCTCCTCTCTCTGTTCATGCACCGACTTCACTGGCTGTGTTTGCATTTATACTTCAGAGCAGCATCTTTAAAGCATCTCTTGAAAGAGTTGTTTTTCCTCTTTAAGAGACACCCCCCTCCCCCTCACCCCCTCTCACCCCCTGGCTTTTCCCTGTGCCCCAATTGTGGTGGACCTCCTTCTACATTTGTTTATTTGTCAGTTAAATTATGCACATGTCTGTGAGAATACGGCGTATGCTGTTGAATGCGAATGCAGGTAGTGTGCCTCGTGTATATTAATGTACGAGATCTCTCCCCGTAATCACAACTCCTCCCCAGTCTCCATGATGCACCAACAGTCTGCGACTCCACACTACTCCCCAGCCCAGGTCGGGGGCCAACACTATCAGGGACAGCAGGCCATGGGCATGATGGGTCAGGGCAGTCCAGGGACCAGTATGATGTCCCAGAGGTCCATGGGATCCTACCGCCCCGCACAGCAAGGTAGGTGGTGGGACTTCTCCAGTCCGCCGTACGGAGACGGATGTGTGACTCTACAGTTTTGTAACCGTCTGTCGGGTTTGCGTTCAGTGTGGCTCGGGATGCCGGTCTCGCAGCTTCCAGGTTGACGGAAAATGCTGATTTCCTTTTGTTTTTTTTGCGTGCATGGCTTCAGTTTCTGTCTTCGAGAGGCAGACGGGAGACGTATCGCTCGTGTCACAGTCGGTTGCTGTCTCTGTAGATCACATGGCTTGTGACGTGGCAGCCTCGGCCTAATAATAGGTCCTCCCTGCTACGAGTGTAGACCAGGCAGGATATGAAGAAAGAAAAAGGATGGGATACGGTTTCCAGGGCAACAGGCCATGATTGTGTGTCCTCATTCACCCTGGTAGAGTATTATTCTTGCATGACTGGGAGAAGTGTTTCCAGATAGAACTTTGTTATGGAATTAATGTGTGTATTGAGCATTATTGAACATGGGATATGTTCTTATGAAATGGTTTCGCTTTTTTTTTTTGCAGCTCATATCTGTTTTTGGAAACGTTGGGGACAATTGTGGTTCGTAAAAGAGATTAGACGGTGCGTGCAGCATCTTCCACAGAGTTTTTCTTTTTGTTCTGCTGGATTTGTGTGAGTTTGTGAGATAAGATTGAAAGGGAAGGGGACGTATTGAAATCTGGAGTTTCTGCACACCACCACCAAGCAGAGATCAGATAACTGGCTTTCTGTAATCCTCATTTGCTCCACTAAAATTACAACTCTTGTAATTTGTCATGGAATTGTCATTGTAATTGCTCCACTTTAATTAGAGTTTTCTTTTTGGGGGTGGGAGTTGGCTCGCATAGCTTCCTCCATAATATAATTGCAGCCCATAGAAAACCATTGTAGAGTACATAAAGGCAATTATACTATTCATAATAGCCTTATAGCTCGATGATGACTTCCAATAAAGCTGTCTAGAGTAATCTTCTTTATTATTCTTAATGCACACATGCACACACATGAACACACCTTCAGGCTGCCTTTAATTGCCCAAATGACCCGGCACCGCCCCCTTTAGTCGCCAACTCGGTCCAACCAACTGTTTAACGGATCTGCACAGCAGTACACGGGAACAAGATGAGTTCTACGGACAGCAGTGTGGACTCACTCAGAGCTCCAGCGAGCCCATAAACCGGCTAAATTACCCCGATGGTAATCGTGCACATCTGTGAACTTTATACACACAGCTCTCAAACGCACAAAGCCACATTACAGGTCGTGGCATTTCCTTTTTGCGGTATCTCCCAGGCCCGGGACAGATTTACTGCTTACTGCTGCTGCAGCTCGTCCTCCCAGTCTTTGTCTTTTTTCCCCTCACTGTGGGAGAGGAAGATGTTCCTCCACTGTTTCCTCCCAATGTGTCCATACTGTCCTTTATGGTGTGCCGAAATTTCAGATTTCAGACAGAGCCTCATAGTGCGTTCCTCCAGGGTGTCTCTTTGAGCTTTGTGCATAACCTTCGAATTCCAGAAGCCTTGGATTTGTCGCCTGCTCTTGTAATTTAGTCGTCGCACATCTATTGTGAATGCCTTAACTTCAAACAGCGAATAATCATTTTATCTTGTGAGCGTAAGTGGGCTTTTTTTTTCTTCTCCGCTGAGCGGTTTGTGCACGTGTTGAACGGTGTTCTCTGCAGGTCACGGGGAGTACTCGTATCCACCATCTTCATACGGGGAGCAAGGCTACGACCGGTCCTTTGAGGAATCTTCACAGCATTACTACGAAGGAGGTAGTCGTTTTGTAACTGAATCAGAATCAGAACCATTTATTGCCATGTTTGTTTTCACATTCAAGGAATTTGTCCTGGTGGAAGGTGCGTACATTTAATAATTAACAGTAAACACACTGCAATAAATGGGAATGAATGAATGGATGAATAAAAATGTACAATTGAAAACTATAGTGCAAAACCATAGTGCAGTACTACCTATCTTATCCTTAATAGCTGACATAGCTATGTACCTCCAGGTAACTCCCAGTACAGTCAGCAGCAGGCCCAGTACCAGCAGGGATCTGGCCAGCAGCAGCAGCCCTTCAGCCAGCAGCAGTACTCCTCCCAGCAAGGCTACGGCGCACAGCCACAGGGATACGGTCAGAGCGACACACAGCGCCTACTCAAACGCACACAAACACATGTACACATTAAACGGTCAAATGAACTGATTGTGACCCCCGCAGGTCCTGGCCAGGGGGGATCCTCTCAGTATTCTCAGTATCAGCAGGGTCAGAGCCAACAGTACGGGTCCTACCGGTCCTCCCAGGCCGGATCTGGAGCGCAGACCCAGAGGCCCTACGCCTACGAACAGGTACGAAGGTCTCAAACGGGCTCTGCCAAATACTCATTGAAGATATAGAAACATATGTGTATAATCTATATAACAAATGCTCATTTTTTAATTTTTTTTTTTAATCAGAAAACAGTAAGAAATACTGGCTTTGATTGATTTACTTGCCACAGTGGGTGCTTCATAGTAGGGTAGTGAATATCAGAGCACACGCCCAAGCAATTGTTTATGTAAATATTATACAATCTTAAACATTGTTTCTTGCTTCTTAACTCTTAAATGAGTAAGTAAAAAACGCCAGTAAAGCAGATGCATGTGGGAGTGAGGGGGTAACTAGAAATTATATTTTTGTGCTGTTCCATATCACTAGTACAATAACTGTAATCTCTCTGTGTAAATGTGCAGGGTCAGTATGGAAATTATCAGCAATAAAGTAGCACGTTGATGTCCCGTGTGAAGAAAGTGGAAAAAGGAAACGGTTCAACAGTGACGCGCCGGCTCAGCTGTGGATTAGAAGATGTGTCTGGATTCATCTGCCTCTCATTATTCACCGTTCTAGCTCAGAATACATAATCAAATTTGATGCTTTTCTTCATAAGTCCGGCTTCCTGCAGGGCCGCGCCGCTGGAGGTGTTAAGCGCCGCCGGCCCCGCGACAGAAAGTCAGGGTGCTTTAGCAGAAACATTTAGTTAATGTAAACGTTGCATATGGATTAAATAGGGTACTAAAAAGGAGCAGTTAAGTCATTCAATGAGCCTCGGCAAATTGCCGTCATCCTTCGCTTTCTTTTCTGTCTTCGCCGTTCACTTGTCTTTTTAAAAAAAGCCTCTTTTTTTTATTCTTTGCGAGTTTTTTTTTGTGTATAAAAAATCAAATTAGCCTCAAAGGAAATGGTCCTTGATATTTATCTAATAGACTCGGTCTGCAGCTCTTTGCTCTCGCTGTTATGTCTCGCGACGAGGGAAATAAATGTCATGAAGGTGAAATCGTTGGTCCTTGAACCCTGACTCGATCAGGGGGTTCGTCTGTGTTAGTCAAACCGTGATGTGTCGATGTGCTTTCACTCTCTGTGTGTGTGTCTTTCTGAGGTAATGCACAATAGTTAGCCGCCTGATCCGGACTTCAAAGTGTGCGTCATTCATTGTCCAATGAGAATCATTCGTCGCGGTAGTATTTCTGACTTATGCTTTCGGTGGTATCGCTCTGCACGGACACGTCACCGTTGTGCAGAATCACACTTCTCCGACGCCAATCAGCGAGGATCTTACATGGAAAACACATTGCCACTTTGTCCGCACTTTATTTTGCAGTGTATAGTATCGGATATCTTGTATTTTGGTGCAATTCGGGCTGTTTTTGAACGAATGATCCTCTGAAAGCCAAAGTATCTCGGGACCGCGACGGCAGCGAGTCCCGCACCTCCACTTCAATAAGTGCAATACACTCAGTGAGTCCTGTTGAGACGGGTTCCTGCGGGGAGCTTAAACTACATCATTATTTGTGGTTCGTTGACACACAAGGATGGCAAAGACTATAGGGCTGCTTTGTCTAACGGTATTAAATGTTATGTTGCAGGTTTCAACTGACATGTCATATTTAAGAAGAATTGTTTTCTGTATTTAAGTGACTTATGGACAGATTATGTGAAGTCTTTCAGCACACACTTAAAGCTTAGTTCTTCAATACTCTTTTTTTTCTCTTCTGTGAAAACTTTGATCATTATCTTTTGTACTAGATGAACAAAGTCATGTTAGAAATAGGACAAGCGGTAAAGGGTTATAGAAGGTACTTTTTGTATCTATGTGTGATTACAAAATGGGTATATATAATGGTGTTTATTGATTTATTTAAAAAGAAGTCAGACGACGACCTCCAGTCATTTCACTAATCTCTGTTTCTTACAGTTTGAGCAGAAATGGGGATTATTGGTGGCTGTGAGGCCCCAGCTTTGCAGTATAACTCGACTTATCTCAAGAAGGGTAAAGTTATCATAATAATAGTTGAAGGTTTAATATATAACAGGAGAAACATGGCTGTCAAACAGCCACAGACAGTAACTATGTACCACTCAACAATGACAATCACAGGCTTCTCAAAACTACATTGGATTTGTAGCCGTGTTTCATTTGACTGTGAACTGAACATGTAAGTCTTTTCTAGTTCTATGTTTGTGTGTGTGTTTGCATGTATGAGAGAGAGAGAGAGAGAGAGAAATACAGAGAGAGAAATAAAGAGAGAGAGAGGTTTGGTGTGCATAATACAAATATGAATGTTCTCTATCAATTGTGAGACTGCATTGCCTGATCTTTTCTGCTGTCTTTTGTTACTGTTTGTTATATTAAAAAAAAATAAACTGACATTCACCTTTTGTTACTCTGCATTTGGTGGTTTATTAAGGAAATGACAGAAGTGACACTAAATGTGAAAATAAATGATTCCCCTGTGTTAAATTCACGTAAGTTTAGATATGGTTGCTGCTAATGTGATTTAGTGAGATTGCCACGAAACAAAATTATGTACTTTTATGTATGAAATATTACAGACTTGGCTAAATCAAATAAAATACTGTTTTAAAATTGGCAGGTGTTCCCTTTCCCCCAGTCCGAATAAATAACCATGATTTTAAAACACACACTCCAGCACAGAAGGCGGCGGTAGAGGGCCAAATCTCAAACGGCAACGAATACCGTGAATCGACAATCGCTTAATGTAAACTGTCCCTTCACGGGTTCCGTACTTCTGTTGCGCGTGCCACAGCGCTGTGTTTCACGCTGTGAATTGCCAGTTTAACTCATAACGCATGTCTGCCCGTTGAACGCCACGATGTTGGCGACGCTGTCGAGGCTCCAGGGCGCACGGCGGCTCTCTCCGGACATACTTTCGTATTTCATATTGGGGACGGAGGTCAGAAGAAGCGAGAGCCACGGCGGCTCTTCCGCAGCAGCAGCGAGGAGGCGGGGCGTCCCGGGTGACGTCAGAGGTGTCAGCACCTCCTGTCCGCTGAGCTCAAAGGTCCGAGGACAGCAGAGGAGAGAGCTGTCGGAAAAGAAGCTGGTAATTAACGTTGGTTATATATATAAAGATAAAATAATTTATCATTATAATTATATATATTAAGATAGGTAAAATAAATGAATATAAATCCTAGATTGGGGTATATATATATACCCCAATCTAGGATTTTTAATATGTTCTATATAAGTGATATAATGGTGAGAATATATATATATATATATATATATATATATATATAATCTAGGATTTTTAATATGTTCTATATAAGTGATATAATGGTGAGAATATATATATATATGTATATATGTATAAAAAGTAATGTTACATAAAAAATCCAAAGTGAAGATGGAGTCCCCATTAGTTAAAGTGTGTGTTCTAATATAATATAATCTTCCCTATCCCACAAGTTTCCTTCAAAATGAAGAAACATATATTCTTGTATTTCTTTTTTTAGAGCCACAAAAAACACAGTAACATCCGACATAATAATATCTCCTGCATGTAGTATCCCATGAGTAATTCTAGAAGAAACCTGTAACGCTGGCACATATATCTATCTAAAATTATCTAAAGTGTCCACACATCTCCCCCAGATGTACAATACTTCTGACATAGTATTGTTATATATTAATGTATCTACAGATGATCTACCATCTGGACGGTTTGCAGTACAGCTTTTTGTTAAAGCAATAGAAACCGATCAAATTAAATACTTTTCTGAATCCGTCTTATTGCAGCTATCTTATGCATTCCTTTGATTTGGCTCGTAGACCCGGCACTTTGTGGACCAGCGCCGCGTGAAGCTGCTGGCTGGTTCAGGCGGCAAAGGGGCCTCCAGCTTTCACAGCGAGCCGCGAAAGGAGTGGGGTGGGCCCGATGGAGGGAATGGAGGGGACGGAGGAAGCATCGTCATCAAAGGTAAGTTCGGTCTGTTTGCCATGCATGCTCTACAAGTCCGTCATGTGGACATTGGCATCAGGTCAAACACGTGCTGCCATCATTAATCCCTTATTCTTGCTTTCAGCGGACAAGTTTGTCAAATCGTTGGCCCAAGTGGTTCCGATTTACAAAGGAGAAGACGGGCAAGCGGGAGGAAACAAGAACTGTTACGGCAAGAATGGCGGCCTGTCTTATATTCCTGTGAGTCCATGCATTTGATCATAAATTACATGTTTCTACCACAAACCTGCTGCTTAACTTTGATTCATTTGTATTTGTTTATAAAAGGTACCACTGGGCACCGTTGTGAAGGAACACGGAGAGACGGTAGTGGACCTTTCTGAGCACGGCCATGAGTATCTGGCTGTATTTGGAGGGGCCGGCGGGAAGGGGAACCGGTTCTTTCTTTCCAACGAGAACCGCGCCCCAATGACCGCGACCCCGGGGGTGACGGGCCAGGAGAGGGTCCTCCATCTGGAGCTGCGCACCATGGCCCACGCCGGCCTGGTGAGGAAAACACGCTCGTGTTTGAAATAAACATTGCTTTTCAAACGCCAAGAAAACGTAATGAACTGATTTTTTATTTATTTTTTCACCAGGTGGGGTTTCCTAATGCTGGGAAATCGTCCTTGTTGAGAGCCATCTCCAATGCTCGGCCTGCGGTGGCTGCTTACCCTTTCACAACCCTCAATCCACATGTAGGAATCGTCACCTACAGGGATCACGAGCAAGTGGCAGGTAGTGGATTTTAAGCAAACCATCAGTATTGTAGAATTATTACTATTCATTGAGAAAGTTTTCATCCCGAGTAATATATACATATTTTTATATATATATATATATACCCCAATCTAGGATTTTAAATATGTTCTATATAAATAGTGAGTGTATATATATATTTATTGTATATTATATTTATCATATATACAGTATATTTATATACATTATATATAATACATGTAGATTAAATATATATATTTATAATATATATATATATATATATAGTAATTTTACATAAATAAATCCAAGATGAAGATGGAGTCCCCATTAGTTAAAGCCAGTGTTATAATATAATATAATCTTCCCTATCCCACGAGTTGCCTTCAAAATGAAGACAAAGATGTTCCAGTATTTCTTTTTTTAGAGCCACTAAAAATAAATCCCAACATCCGAGATAATATCTCCTGGATGTAGTATCCCATGAGTAATTCTAGAAGAAACCTGTAACATGTTCCACTTTTCCCTTTGTTCTTCGCGTAGTCGCCGACATCCCGGGCCTCATCCGAGGCGCCCATCTGAACCGAGGCCTCGGCATCTCTTTCCTGCGGCACATCGAGCGCTGCCCTTTCCTGCTCTACGTTCTGGACCTGTCTGCTCCGGAGCCCTGGGAACAGCTTCAGCACCTGCGTTACGAACTGGACCAGTATGAGCCCGGTCTTTCCCGGCGGCCTCAGGCCATCATAGCCAACAAGATGGACCTGCCCGAGGCCCGGGGGAAGGTGGAGGCCCTGAGGAGCCGCGTCACCCAGCGGGTCATCCCCCTGTCGGCTCTCACGGGTCAGAACACGGAGGAGCTCATCCTCCACCTCAGGGAGCTCTACGACGGCTACCTCTGTGGGGAAGGAAAACCCACCAGGTGGTAGGAAAACCCATTTCCTTATGCTCAAGGGACTTTTTTATGATGTATATTTATATTTATATATATAGGTATAGAATGTATTCAAATTGCTCAATAAATATACAAAAAAATATATAAGTATAAGTTTATTACTGGCTTGCAGCATGAAGCTCAATGCAATGTAAATATTTTTTAAATTTAACAGCTTTATGCCGCACAACATAGGTGACACATTGCATGTTAAGAGACGCAGCACTTTTAATTAAATGTTAGGATGGACAAATGCCCGTCTTTAAAAAATTCAGTCAATGGAAATATATTGACTGATAATATATTTGTGTGCATAAAGATGGTTTTGAGAAAAATACATAAACTGTGGGGACACCAGATCATTTACAGAATTTGGGAATTTGTTGAGACATAATTATAAGTTGCAATTCCTAAATGAGCCAGCAGAGTGCGTATCTCTCACATAAATTATTATTATTATTATTTTTTTGCCTTTCAGTTAAAACTCTGTAGGATCTCAAAAATATCATTGGTGGGCTGCTGCTGGTTAATGACCCAACCTGTAGCCATGATCCACACACCATTTAACCACTATTCAAGTTGTAATATGCAAGTACAGATATACATAGTAGTATGTGATATTCACCTTTATGAATAGTGATATTCACCTTTTATGAATGCACACATGAACTGCTGTATGTACAGTGACGTTTCACACTCAGAAGCTACCTGCAGTCCAAAATAATAAGCTCTGTACTTGCGCCACAGGTTTATGATCCGAACATGTTTTGTTCAGCCGGATCATTTTCACAAATCAAGACCGCTTTTGTGATTTTTGAAGCTTGATTGCAATCAGTAGAAGTTAAAAAAAAAAACTCAGAATATAGAAACGAACTTCACAGCGATCGAGGTTGAGGTTCAGTCTCATTCATTCAAAATCTCTGTTAACAGTCCTTATTTCAGGCATCCAACCAACAAACCCATGCAGTGAACCCATTAACTCCGAGACGAGGGAACTGGAGGTGCAAAAATGTTCTGCAAAAAATGTCCAGTTTGTATGGCTCGTTCCTGCACCACTCTATTGAGAGTGAAGCCACTGTGGCGTGCGAGAGCTTCCAGCTGGTCAGGCCGCTGCTGCACGGAGGTGGCAAAAAAACAAACAAGCTCCGCTTCATGAAGGAATGCTGCAGCGGGATCACAGGTTCAGCGTACACCAGGTGGCCGTATGCCGCCGCTCCCTTTGCCACAGCGCTAATTTAAAGACACAGCTAGAGATCTCCCAGCTGGCATGTTCCTCTCCTTCAGGACTCGGCGGGACACGTGGATATTCTCTCTGCAGCCTCAGACTCCATCATGTTCCTCCTGGGAACCCCCCCCTGCCCCCCCTCCCCCCATCTGCAGAACCAAATGTGTACGCATTATACAGATTAGTACACAAGTTTCTGTGCCATATGACAGGCCGCATTTTTTTCCAGATGGGGGTTGCAGACGAAAGATAGTCCCATACAATCCTGGCTCCATTTCATCTCCTCTCCCGATGCTGCAGAGCAGATTCATAATCGTGTGACGGCTCACCACCAGGATTGGTGATGATGTACAAAATGTGTTTACGTTGAAAATGGAAGATGAATATTTTAAGTAAGAACTTCTTGTCTTACATGTGGCCTTTGGTTTAAAAAAAAAAGAAAAGCAAAAGCAACAAAAACGTATGGAACAGAAATGGCATCCCACATGTTTTGATTTGACAAACGCATTTGTAAATGCTGAATATGTAACATGTATTTCATTAGCATTGAAGATATTAATGTAATTATATATATATATATATATATATATATATATATATATATAGTAATAACTAACATTAAGTCTGTGAAAAGTCTAATTTAGTTTGGCTTTGTTTTGGAGTTATTCTGCCCCCTAGTGGCCAGAATGATTTAATACCACTACAAATACTATGCAACTACACTTGTTTATGTATTTGTTGTTTTTTACAAGATGTGTCTGACAATGACTGAAATTATGAATAGAGTGGATATTGTCATGTGCATCATACAGATTACACACAATCCATATGACAGCTCACATCTTTTCCACATGGTGCACATTAAAAGTAAAAAATAAATAAAAGAAGAATGGTCATATGAGGTCCACTATCAGGAAATACGTGTCACCTCCAGAATGGGTTATGTATTCTCCAATGTTCCTGTAATCGTTTCCTTGTAATTGTCTAAAATGGCCACTTCCTTTATACGTCTCAGGTTTTAGCTAGGGATGCACCGATACCGATATCGGTATCGGTATCGGGGGTCGTTACTGCGTTAAAATACTCGTACTCGTATCGATTTCAATTGCCGATACCAAGAACCGATACCACTCGCTACAACAAACTGGTCGCGCTTTGTGGAGAAAAAGATTTGTTGTCCTACCTGACTTCAACGTCTAGGGCAGGGGTCGGCAACCCGTGATCCAGAGCCGCATACGGCTCTTTCGTCGCTCTCTTGCGGCTCTTGCAGCAAGGTGTGTAGAGTTATGGTGCGTTCACATCCAACGCGACGGAAAATTACTGCCGTCCTGCCGGTTTGAATCAAACGGCTGCTGGTCCGCCAGAAGTAGCGCTGGCAGCGGCCTCATTCAGACGCTGTTGTGCGGCTACGGATGATATTATTGTAGTCTGTTGTGTGTCTATATTTGTAATTCTAATAAAATGAAAACACGCTGCAGGGTAACTTGAACCACTTTTTTATCTCCTTCACACACGTATATCCCACAATTCCACTCCTCTTTTCCTTTCCGTTTCTCCCTCCACAATAAAAGCACCGGAAACATAACTTGGAACACAGCTTCCTATATAATTGCTCGATACCTAATATTATCTCTTACATTATGAACCCGGACACGGGGCGTTTTATGGTCCGACATTAGAGGGACTTCCACAAGAAGTTTAAAGCTTGGGATAGCCTTCTGTTAATTTTGTACTATAGGCTTGACATAATCTGCAGAGGATAAAATAAAATCTGCCTCCAAATTAATTGCACTTTCATGGAGACCAAATCTAAGAAGTATCGGTATCGGTACTCGGTATCGGCAAGTACACAAATAAAAATACTCGTACTCGTATCGGTTTGTAAAAAGTGGTATCGTTGCATCCCTAGTTTTAGCTCCTTGTTCCAGTTCTTTAAAACACATTTTAATCAAACTGCATCACAAAGCTTGTGTCCTTCCTTTTCTTCCTCCACTCCCTCCGTCTCCCATTTCGTTGACTAGATTTCTGCAGAATGCACTAAAGAGCGATTACTTCACCTGTGACCAGATCATATTCCCACCTTTAAATACACATTCATTATGGACTGATGGCAAAATACACATCTGAGTCATTGTGCTTGTTTGGAGCGCACCTATCTTTGAATTTCCCCTTTATTTTGATCTCAACTACACACCTGTCAATTGTTTTGACCGCAGCATGACCATAAAACACCTGGCAGTTAACTCCAAACCAGCTCTTAGGTTCTGTGAAAGACACACACACACACACACAAAGTCAACAGAAACAAAACTGGCATGACAAGCTGGCACTGGTTCACTAACATTACCGTGGAATTATGATCGGTTATCATACTTCCTTGGAAGAGCTTTATTTCTACAGACACGCCTGCATACCTTTTGTTACCGGAATTTTATTTCAGTAAATACAGTACATGAATAAATAGATGAATAGTATCAACAGCAAAGGCTAAAGCAATACATGAAAAAATAAGTCCAATGAAAAGTCAAAATATAAAAATATATGTTCACAGCCCCTAGTCTTCATTGTAAACACACACACATCCCCTAGTCTTCATTGTAAACACACACCCCCTAGTCTTCATTGTACTCACACATACACACACACACACACACGTCGTCTGACGTGCAGCAGGAAGGATGTTTGTTGTGTGACCCACTTTGCTTGAAAACAGGTTGAGCAACATTTGACGCTGGAAGGCCGGGTGAAACATTTCAGTTCTGAACAAAGGTCTCTGTCCTGCTTCCAACCGGTGTTTGTTTCAAGTCATCACATTAATCACCCGACCAGCAAATAATTCAATGAATCAATTGACAAACGGGGTCAGTTTAAAAGTTAAACAAACAAATTCTATCCGGAGATTAATGTGATTCTCAGCCATTTCCCCACCAGGTTGCATTGCACATGTCTCCTCTGATATATATTACAGATCAAAATCAGTGCAGTTCTAAACAAAATTCATACTCAGCTATTTCTGTGACCTCTCGAGAAAATAGTCCCTTGTCTTAAAGGACATTATCCTAACCTTCACGGTCCGACCTTGAAAATATACCATCATCAAACCTGCCGTACGTCATCAGGCAAAAGCATGCAGATGGAGGCCAGAGTTTTGAACTGGGAAGCCAGGTCCGTGTCAATGTCCGGGTCGAGGGAAATGTCCGGGATGCATGAGGTACATGGGATGCGATACCTCACGCATCGAGTTTCTCATTCCTGATGTTGCTCCCGTTGACTGGAAAATCAAATGAGGTAGATTTTGAATAACTGCAAATGTTACGGCTCGATAAAATTATTAATAATAGTAACAACCATAATAATAATTTCCATACCCTATAAAAAGACCCACGCATGCCCACGCATTTATGCCCATGCATAAAGTTTCCTTCCATTGACATGTTCACGCAGTGCAATGGGACTCATGAAGTCTTATGGCACAGAAAGCTCTGCAAGTCTTTTGCTGCAGACAAGCTACTTGTTGGGATCAATTCATTACTGGTTTTGGTCTTTTAATGGGATTTGTATTTTTCTTTAATAATCAATGTTGCTATTATTAAAAAAGTCCTGGAAAAGTCCAGGAACTCCATTGGTCACTCACCAATGGAGCCCTCTGGGACATCTGGGACTAGATGAGCAATGCAAAAATAATAATGCAACCTTGCAAGCAGAGGCGAGTAAAGATGAAATGTATTTAACAAAGCATTGCATCAAGTGCTTGATGAGGGAAATGCAGCCATAAGATCAAAGCTTGGAAAATAAAACATGAAGGTTCATGAATCATATACAGAAATTCTTAATAACATAAATTGCATCAATACATTGCATTCAATCAACTCATTATGCATATACACTCACCTAAAGGATTATTAGGAACACCTGTTCAATTTCTCATTAATGCAATTATCTAATCAACCAATCACATGGCAGTTGCTTCAATGCATTTAGGGGTGTGGTCCTGGTCAAGACAATCTCCTGAACTCCAAACTGAATGTCAGAATGGGAAAGAAAGGTGATTTAAGCAATTTTGAGCGTGGCATGGTTGTTGGTGCCAGACGGGCCGGTCTGAGTATTTCACAATCTGCTCAGTTACTGGGATTTTCACGCACAACCATTACTAGGGTTTACAAAGAATGGTGTGAAAAGGGAAAAACATCCAGTATGCGGCAGTCCTGTGGGCGAAAATGCCTTGTTGATGCTAGAGGTCAGAGGAGAATGGGCCGACTGATTCAAGCTGATAGAAGAGCAACTTTGACTGAAATAACCACTCGTTACAACCGAGGTATGCAGCAAAGCATTTGTGAAGCCACAACATGCACAACCTTGAGGCGGATGGGCTACAACAGCAGAAGACCCCACCGGGTACCACTCATCTCCACTACAAATAGGAAAAAGAGGCTACAATTTGCAAGAGCTCACCAAAATTGGAAAGTTGAAGACTGGACAAATGTTGCCTGGTCTGATGAGTCTCGATTTCTGTTGACACATTCAGATGGTAGAGTCAGAATTTGGCGTAAACAGAATGAGAACATGGATCCATCATGCCTTGTTACCACTGTGCAGGCTGGTGGTGGTGGTGGTGTAATGGTGTGGGGGATGTTTTCTTGGCACACTTTAGGCCCCTTAGTGCCAATTGGGCATCGTTTAAATGCCACGGCCTACCTGAGCATTGTTTCTGACCATGTCCATCCCTTTATGGCCACCATGTACCCATCCTCTGATGGCTACTTCCAGCAGGATAATGCACCATCTCACAAAGCTCCAATCATTTCAAATTGGTTTCTTGAACATGACAATGAGTTCACTGTACTAAAATGGCCCCCACAGTCACCAGATCTCAACCCAATAGAGCATCTTTGGGATGTGGTGGAACGGGAGCTTCGTGCCCTGGATGTGCATCCCACAAATCTCCATCAACTGCAAGATGCTATCCTATCAATATGGGCCAACATTTCTAAAAAATGCTTTCAGCACCTTGTTGAATCAATGCCACGTAGAATTAAGGCAGTTCTGAAGGCGAAAGGGGGTCAAACACAGTATTAGTATGGTGTTCCTAATAATCCTTTAGGTGAGTGTACGTCTGTTGGTGCACAACCAAACTTAATGTCAAATTCAAACTTTAATGATGGTGTGCAGGATAACTGCAGTAAATGTGATGTGTGCATTCAGGATGCCTTCTTTGCATCGTGTCATGGTACCGTTTAAGGTCGACCCCTCAGGTATTTGTTGTAGACA
The DNA here is from genome assembly GCA_023566465.1 of Cottus gobio. Taxonomy (NCBI): domain Eukaryota; kingdom Metazoa; phylum Chordata; class Actinopteri; order Perciformes; family Cottidae; genus Cottus; species Cottus gobio. Next base: position 4,640,579 of record CM042215.1, on the reverse strand, counting down.
AATAAACACTGACTGGTTTTTCAATGTAAATTGTTCAGTTTCTCTACTGAATCCTTTACGACTCTTTCCTTTTGACACACCCTGAAACTTCATCCACACTGAGACGAAAAAGTCAACCACAATAAAGGGAAGGAGGAGGAGCAGGAGGAGGAATACCTGCATGCTGCCCATTTTCAGTCCATTTGTAGGAGGCAGGAGCAGAGTGGGCTCACTCTGCAAAGAAGAGAGACAAAGTAGATTGCAAAAATAAATAAATAATAAAAACCTATTTGACTGGTGTAGTGGCATACCGTCGTGTTTTACTCCCTCTAACACAACCCACCATGGATGAGGACCCCCCTCCTTCTTGGTTGTACTTGATCATGGTCTGGCTGCCCTCACCCAGCTCTGTGGGCATGTGCTGGAAATCCTTCCCTCTACACTGACACTCAAAGAGGAGCAGCAGCAGCACTGCAGACACACATTAGTTTAAACAGACAGTTTAAAAAAAACGTGTACATACTGTCCCCTGTGTTTTTTTTAAACTGGAAACAAAATAATCCTCACAGAACATTCACAGTTATGGAGATGTGTCGTACCTGCAAGCGGCAGCAAGCAAAGGAAAACAACTCCGAGCGCTCCTGCTCCGACTGAGGAGCTGGCAGCTTTGCGGAGGCGACAGTTCGGCCTCGCGGCGTCCTTGCAGTCACACACAGTAACCGACAGGTTGTGCACAGCGCTCACGCCCTGAAGGTCGAACACCTCCAGCAACAGCTCGTATTGTCCTGAATGGACCGTGGGCTCCTTCACCAGGTTGACGGAAAAGCCTGAACGTCCCAAAAAAACAAAACAATTGACACATCGTCAAGAATCATTGCGACACACTGCATGAACGAGACTTTAAAGGTTAATTTCTACAAGCAATAACAGAGCTGTCGGAGCTGGAGGTCACCATGCGTGGGGTCAAGCCTCCACCGGCCCTTCTCTTTTTCCTGGAGCTTGAAGATGAACGGTCCACCGTAGGGCTCTTCGTCCAAGTCCACGGCCATGATTTTGGCCAGCGAGAGGCCGTCCGATTGGCACATGTCTATGGTGCTTTCGGCCAGCGACGGGGCGTTGTCGTTCTCATCCATGATGAAGATCTCCAGGGTTGCAGTGCCCGTCATCGGAGGCTGGCCTGGTGACCAGAAAACACTTTCACAGATGTGATAAAGAAATGCAATAAATGGGAATGAATGAATATTTACAGTTGACAGTAGAATATAAAAATTAAATAAAGTGCATGGAATGTAAGTGTTGTGTGAAAGTGGCAAGGGTAGTGTTAAAGTGGCGAGTGTATTTAAGGCATGAGGGTGTGTGCAGGGGAGTGTCCAGTGGGAAATTGTCTGGGGGTGACGGAGTCAGTCAAGTCAGTGGGGGACCCGGGCTCTGTTGATGAGCAGAGTGAATGATGCGTTGCAGCCTGCCCTTGTTCTTGGCAGTGGCTGCAGCGTACCAGACGGTGATGGAGGACCAGAGGATGGACTCGATGATGGCAGTGTAGAAGTGCACTGACGTGATAAAGAAATTGTGATCAATAACACACGCGCTGTGTAAATACTCCTGCAGGTCTTACCATTGTCGACAGCCCATACTGTGACCGTGTAGACGTTGTCCTTCACAAAGGTCGACTCTCGGTCGATGAGCTTCGTGGTGGTGATGTTTCCAGTCTTGGGGTCCACCGCCACCCAGTGTGCTGGATCGTGCCCCATTTTGTAACTGAGACACAAAATTGGACATTGAATATATTGTAATGTTGTTGTTCTGTGAGATGTAGCTGTAGTATTGTAGCCAAGGGTCTTTCTTGCGCCCATTTTATTCATAATAAAATAAAAACACGATGCTGCGTACTTTGCTCAAGACGGAAACCACTCTATATTCTTCAAACACACCTTCACTCCCACAATTCCTTTTCTTTACGCCTTCCGTCTTTCTTCCACAATAAAAGCCCTGGAAACATACATCGGAACACGGCTTCCTATATAACTGCTCAATCCCTAATAATTAAGCAATAAGGAACGAGAGGCAGTACTGTATGGTACAATAATGTGGGGCGACTGTGGCTCAGTGGTTAGCAAGTCAGTCTTTCAATCAGCGGGTCGGTGGTTCAAACCCCAGCTCAGCCAGTCCATGTTGTTGTGTCCTTGAGCAAGACACTTAACCCTCATTGCTCACTGTTGCTGTGTCTACTGTATACTGTATATCATGTAAGTCGCTTTGGATAAAAGTGTCAGCTAAATGTAATGTACTGGTCAAGGGTGCCTAACAATTAGCTTTGAAGGGATTCATGTCCACTCACTGACATGATTTATTTTGCTTCCAACTGTTTCTTTGAGTGCGCACTGATATGGAACGCTCAGGTAAATGTAAACAGGTGTAGCTACGGTACATTATGGCTCAAAAAAGTACACCCCGTGACTCACTCTCAACCAATCAGAATGCTTAATCTCATCTACCCGTATTATAAAATAGCTTACAGTATCGTTGTGACTTACACAAGTGTGTTGGAACTGGCGACGTCAGAGTCTCGAGCTGTCAGTGTCGCCAGATATTTTCCCACCTCTACGTCCTCTCTCTGCGTGATCCGTTTTTTAGGCGGCTGGAAGAACGGAGGCTTGTTGACGTCGTTGTTGTCCGCGTACTGGCGTACTGGTCGTCCAGTTGTCACAGGGAGGTGGTTATTTCCATCTTCTATATGGATTATGACGGTGCAGGAGCTGGACAGCTGCCTTTTCTCTCCATGGTCTTTGGCCTCCACTATAATGGTGTATTTCTCTGCTTTCTGGTCAGTTCAAAAGAAAAACACATTGGATTTGGTTATATTACTAAGGGGATGGAAGTTCTGAGATAACCAGATTTGATACAATGATTATTATATTATTTTAATAATGCAATGCGTCCTCTCACCTCATGGTCCAGATACCCTTTAAATGAAATGGTTCCAGTTTCAACGCGCTGGATTAAGAAGAACTCCAGATCAAATGGCTCGGGATGGACCGAGACTATTCGTAAATCAAATGAATTATACTTCTTGCTTCTGTCTTCATCCCTTGCCTTAATCTTCATCACCTCAGTGCCTGTCAGTATCGGGGGATTTTATTATAATAGTTGAAGTAAAGATTAGCATGAGAAAAAGAAATAGCGAGTTACCTTGTGATGTTGCCTCCGGTAGATTGAAATTGTAAACGTCGTGTTCGAACAGCGGAGCGTTGTCATTGGCGTCGATGATCAATATCTCAATGCCCCGCCGTATGTCGATGACGTGACTATCTCGGTCGAGAGCTTGGAAGTCCAGCTGTAATGTAAGAATTATGAAACCATGAAAACACACACACACACACACACACAAATAATGCTGTTTTAATAAAGCCCTTCAAACCTTCAGAACTTGGTACTCCTCAAAGTCGACGGGGCGGTGCACGGTAATCTGGCCGGTGTTTTTGTTGATTCGTAAAATGTCCTTGGGGTAGAGATTGACACCTTGACCCTGTATCTTGAAAAAGGTGAGGTCCTTCTCAATTTTAACCTGCAGCGAGTAGAAAACACACACAGTGTGTGATGACCTGTCTGCATCGTGCAGTGTGTGTGGCCTTCTGTGACGGATAGATACTCACACTGCCGAGCACATATGGGAAATCTCCGCTGTATCCTTCATCAATACTGAAGGAATCAATGATCCAATTTCTCTTTTGTCGCATCAAAACTTCTGAAGATGACACGTGTACTGCCAAACACTGCAGAAACACAGTACTCATGTCAGATTAGGTACATTTAGGAGGATTTTGTACTTGCATTTATTTGCAAAGACATTATAATTGATTGATATTTAATTGTGTACTTTCCAAATGACCTTTACTTTATAGCTATTCTGACTTTTGACAAAAATACTTTTAATATTTGCAACCCTTCTGTCCAGAATTACTGACTCTTAACTGTGGCTCGGTAGTTAGCAAGTCTGTCTTTCAATCAGAGGGTCGGTGGTTCGATCCCAGGCTCTGGACGTTGTGTCCTTGAGCAAGACACTTAACCCTAATTGCTCACCGTTGCTGTGTCTACTGTATATCATGTAAGTCGCTTTGGATAAAAGCGTCAGCTAAATGTAATGTAAAAATGTAATTACTTACCAGCATCAGGAGAAGACCGAGGTGTATTGTCTCCATAATTAATCCAGATCAGCTGCTTTATAGTCGTTAGTTCCTCAGTTGATAGAGTAGACCTGGGATGCACCTGAATGGAGGTTCAACTGCGTAACGCAGGCTCTGGCTGCACTGCACCTGTGAGTGGGAGGGCCTGTATCACAAATGATCTCACATGATGAACCTTCATCTGTGTCTTTAGATGGGTGTGTGCAAAGTACTGCGTGTGTGTGTGTGTGTGTGTGTGTGCGTGTGTTTTCATGAGTTGTGGGGACATAAATCTGTTTACACAGTCACATTGTGGAGATTCACCTGCCTTATGAAAACAAAATGCACTTCCCCATAACTTAAATCCCTTTATTTTAACTTAATGCCTGGTTTAAGGGTAGTGCACAAGGATTAATAAATGAAAGTAGGTCAAGGCTATGTTCCCATAAGTTATGAACCGTAACTGTGTGTGTGTGTGTGTGTGTGTGTGTGTGTGTGTGTGTGTGTGTGTGTGTGTGTGTGTGTGTGCGTGCGAGAGAGAACGAAAGAAAAAGATCTTTCAAATGTAATTAGATCACACAGATCAAATTCTATTGAATAGTGCTCCAGTGAAGCTTATCGAGTCATCAGTACTTAAGCCGATTTTCCTGCTGCACTAGAAAATGTGACACAATGAAGGATTCATTTTTTTCACTTGGAAAATCCCACACATCGTATTTTTGGGGGCAGTTAATACAACACAATTAGCAGATGATTTTGCTTTTACTTTCTTTTGTTCGCGTGTTAAATTAAGGAGTTTTTCAGCCGTCCTTTCGGTTTACTGCACTTGTGTAGTAGTGGAGTCTGAGAAACAGTTATTTTAGAAATAAAAAAACATGCATTATTACATGGTTTAATAGTTATATTTTGTATTTATTATATATAAATATATATATATTTGTATTATATATATATATATATATATTATTTTTAATATATAATTATATATATATATATATATTCTTTTTTAATATATATATATACGTATATATTCCGACTACATTAGTGTGGCCGACTATGTAGTCCAAATGTCCTATTGAGCCAGTTGGCATGTTGAAATCTGGCAATTTACACCATATATTGTGCATTCCTTTGGGACATTCCGACTACATTAGTGCAGACTATTTAGTCCAAATGTCCTAAGATAATCCTTATACGTTTAAAATGGGTACAGTTAGAGGATGCCTGCCCTGGAAGAGAGGGGATTTCACTAACTTCTACACAGGAAAAGTGACTCTTTCCTGGGTAAAGTCAGACCATGGGGGGCCCTAGAAGTTATTGTCCAGCAGGTGTCCCTAGTACTATGAGAGGGGGACTTCTTCATCTTTTACCCAGGGAAGGTGCAGTGATACCTGGGTACAAGCCCTGGAAGAGAGGGGGATTTCCCCAACTTTTACCCAGAGAAGGGGACTCTAATTTTGGGTACAGTTTGACCATTTATGCCCTAGAAGAGAGGGGGATTTCCCCAACTTTTCCCCAAAGAAGTGGACTTCTATTCCTGGGTACAGCTTGACCATTTATGCCCTGGAAGAGGGGGATTTCCCCAACCTTTACCCAGAAAAGATGCTTGATTTCTGGCTATAGTCAGACCTTGGCATGCCCTGGAAGTTATTAGAGGGGGATTTCACAAACCTTTACCCAGAGAAGGTGGGTCATTCAGGGCATCCAGGGCAATATTCCCTGCAAGTTTCAAGCAGTTTGGACCTTTTCCTGGTGAGTTATTAACCTTTGAAGGGGCTTAATTGGTCTTTATTTATTTATTTTTTAAACCACTCCCACACAGATAATCTAAGGACTACAGAGTCAGGGCCAACATGGTTGGGCCCCATTTGGGAGTGGGTACAACCTGGAAAAGAAAGCTAAGCTCTGACAAGTTCAGAACAAAAAAAGCTCTGTTCAGCCCAAGATCTTCGGGTGGTCTCAGACACCTCTTTGATTTCAGACAGCCAATTAACTCTTGTGAATGGTTTGGAGGACGTTTCACCACATGACCTCCTTGTAGGCCCTGTACAGAGTGTCTGTGCAAAATATGGGATATATTGTACAAGCAGATGTGAATTTACGGACATTTTATATTGATCAAAGAATATGAAGAAATAAGGAAATCTGGCGCCAATTTGTCCCCTTTGGACGTTTTTTAGGGGCCTTAACTTGCATCTACTGGTCCCAAACTTTAGGCTATTTATGTTCAGATGCTCCTCTTTGAATGTGAAAAGGGTCCAGGTCTCTAACTTGTTTTAAAGTATTAAAATACAATTAAAAGACTGGTTTTAAAAGATTTATACAGGGACATTGGGGAGACATTTGTGGACATTGGGGGGAGTTTGACCTCCCTCTTGTGAATGGTTGTGAGGAAACTTCACCACATGACGTCATTGCAGGCTTTGTCTACAGTGACAGCAAAGTCTGGAGTCTCTGGAACTAATATTTGATATATTATGGCAATTTCTACATTGGTCTGAAATTAGCCCAAACTAAGGTCCAATTTGACACTTTGGGGCTGCTTTTAACTTGCAGCTATTGGCCCCACATTTTAAGGTATTCATATGCAGATGGCCCTCTTGGAAGGTGAAAAGAATCCACTCCTCCAGCTTGATTTAAAGTATTAAATTAGAATTAAAAGACTGGTTTCACTGCAATGAGGGACATTGGGCCTACATAATAATGTTATGGAAAAGGCAGTTTTACTTGTAAAGGAAACATGTCTTTTTGAAAAAGCTGATTCTGATTCATTCCTGGACTCAAGTGGGTTATTACTGGGTGCAATAAAAACACATATAAATTACTTTTGACACAACATATGATTAGGTTAGACACCAGAGCACCCTCTACCAGGATCTGTTTTAGCTCACTAGCTAGCTCCTACCTGAAGTTAGCTTTCTAAAGGGTCTGCAGACTTGTGCTGTTTGAATACATAGGGAAATATGGAATATATTATACATAAAATATAACATATTATACGGAAAACTCTGAGTATCCTCACTCCCGCCCGGCGCCTCTCACCCTGGGCAACTCCAGAAAAGAACAAAGTCCAACCCTTATCCAGGAGTTTGGTTCCAGAGCCAGCGGTGTGTGTTGAGGTGAGCCTAACTATATCTAGCTGGTATCGCTCCACCTCCCGCACCAGCTCTGGCTCCTATCCCGCTAGCGAGGTGATCTTCCGCGCCCCTATGCTGCCAATGATCAGCCTGCCCAGGCCCCCTGCCCGGCCTGCTGCCCGGTCTACATAGCACCCGACCCCGATGTCTGCCCCTGCAGGTGGTGGGTCCACAGGGTGGCTGCGCCATGATGTTTCTTTAGGCTGAACCCGACCGGGCCCCATGGGCGAAAGCCCGGCCACCAGACGCTCACCGACGAGCTCGCCTGCCGGGTCTGCTTCCGGGAGGGTGTCCCGGTTTCCCTAGTCCGGGGGAGGTAACTACAGTCTTTGGGCTGCTTATCATCAGGGTTTTTGAATGCAACATGTAAAAGCAAAGTCTCTTTTCTTTATGTGGTTTATGTGTTTCCTATTTGAAACAAATTCAGAGTACAAACCAACTTACATTGCATGACTTTAATGGTGGAACATGATACTCTAATAATTCAAACCAAAGAACGATTACTTCACCTGTGGTGTCAGCCACAGATCATATTCCAAGCTTAAAATATACATTAATTATGGAATGATGGCAATATACACATCTGAGTCATTGTGCTTGTTTGGAGTGCACCCATCTTTGAACTCCGCCTTTATTTTGATCTCAACTACACACCTGTCAAGTGTTTTGACTGCAGCATGACCATAAAACACCTGGCAGTTAACTCCAAACCAGCTCTTGGGTCCCATGAAAGACACAATGACACACACACACACACACACACACACACACACACACACACACACACACACAGAAACAAAACTGGCATGACAAGCTGGTTCACTAACATTACCCTGGAATTATGATCAGTCGGTTATCATCCGTGGTTATCATACTTCCTTGGAAGAGTTTTATCTCCACACCGACACGCCTGCATACCTTTGCTCTCGGAACGTATTTTTAGTGAATACAGGGGCGACTGTGGCTCAGTGGTTAGCAAGTCTGTCTTTCGATCAGAGGGTTGGTGTTTCAAATCCCAGCTCAGCCAGTCCATGTCATTGTGTCCTTGAGCAAGAAAAAAGTGTCAGCTAAATGTAATGTAATGGATTAATAGTATCAACAGCAAAGGCTAAAACAATATATGAAATAAATCCAGAGATAATCCAATGAAAAGTCAAACTATAAAATGTTAAATTTTTTTGCTTGACGTTTTGACTTTAGCAACACACACACACACACACACACACACACACACACACACACACAGCTTCATATCTGTGGCAAATGTTTGTCACAGGCTGCTGTAAAAGAAAAAGAAAAAGTGTAAATGTAACCCCGGTAAATCTATTCCCCACGTCACGGCCGGGTGAAATATTTCAGTTCTGAACAAAGGTCTCTGTAGCAGTCCGACTGAACCGTGCACACTTTGTCCTGCTTCCAACCGGTGTTTGTTTCAAGTCATCACAAAAGTTAAACAAACAAATTCTATCCGAAGATTAATGTGATTCTCATCCATTTCCCCACCAGGTTGCATTGCACATGTCTCCTCTGATATATATTACAGATCAAAGTCAGTGCAGTGTTAAACGTTGTTCATATTCAGCTATTTCTGTGGGAGCTTTGCTTAACTATTTGTGACCTCTCGAGAAAATAGTCCCTTGTCTAAAAGGACATTATCCTAACCTTCGCTGTCCGACCTTGAAAATATACCATCATCAAAAGCCATGAATAAAAATTTGCACATTCAGTTTGTTGTTTAAAATTATTTCACCTAATGACAGACACTATTCAAGGCTTTTCAGGGCCTTAAGAATCAATGTTTTTAGCGAAGTAAATGTCCACCATCAACATCGCTTGTATGAGAAAAGAAAGAGTGAAGATGTCTTCATCCACTAATTGTTTTAGTCAAGAAAGTCCAAAATGTTTTAAATTAGAGACTCTGAAGGGGGGAAGGTTTGTGTAACATGACTTCTAAAAAGTGAAAGCTGTGTCTGATATTAACTAACATCTAATTTTCGTATTTTATATTTTGTTTTCGTCTTTGTTTTGTAAAGACACGATGGAGCGTCCATCTCGGGCTTTCCATCCGGGTCAGAGTCCCTGCCGTACGTCATCAGGCAAAAGCATGCAGATTGAGGCCAGAGTTTTGAACTTGGAAGCCAGGTCCGTGTCTATGTCCGGGTCGAAGGAAATGTCCGGGATGGAGATGGCATCGAGCTCATAGCTGGTCATCGGGCCTCCCTCCTCGGCATACACATGAGGAGCGTAATCACCCAGCTCCTCTCCCGGTGCCTGGTGTCTGGACAGCATCTTCAGAGGAGAAAAGGGAGGATATGTGTTATTAAAAAGAACACAAAGTCGGCTCATCTTAGAGCATTGATTCCACTCTTGTCTTTACCTTATTTAGCATGTTGAGCAGCATTGCGTCTTGGATTACGTGCTCTTGATTGGCTGAGAATCCATTGCGTTCGGTCCAAGTCTGGGAAATCAGAAGCGGATAGAGAGCCAACATAAAATATGAAAGTATTAAAATAAATGAAAATAATAATGGAACATTTCACAGGAGAAAGGGTTCGTAGTGTAGGTGGCAGGTACCCCGCGTACAGATCTCCTGTGTTGATTGTTCATGGCCGCTGATGCTCCCATTGTCTGTAAAACCAAATGTGGTAGAATTTATTGAACTGGGCTCAGTAAAATTCTTTACTGTTTTAACTTGTTCACATTCCTCAGATTTAATAATGATAATAATCATTGCATTACCACACGCATCGAGTTTCTCATTCCTGATGATGCTCCCGTTGACTGGAAAATCAAATGAGGTAGATTTTAAATAACTGCAAATGTTAATGTTATTAATAATAGTAATAACCATAATAATAATTTCCGTACCCTATAAAAAGAGTGCCCACGCATAAAGTTTCCTTCCATTGACATCTGGTACAAAAGAAAATAGCATGTCAATTAATTTATTTTAAATAACGTCCTTTGTGACTCATGAGCTCTTATGGCACAGAAAGCTCTGCAAGGCTTTTGCTGCAGATACGCTACTTGTTGGGATCAATTCATTACTGGTTTTGGTCTTTTAATGGGATTTGTGTTTTTCTTTAATAATCAATGTTGCTATTATTAAAAAAGTTATGGAAAAGTCATGGAAAAGTCATGGAACTCCATTGGTCAAATGTGTATGAACCCTGCTATTTAAAAAAGCCTATGCTACTCACCATGGCGAGCGCTACATTGTTGTACGTAGTCGTGTCCTGGGTCATCACTGGAGCCCTCTGGGACATCTGGGACTGGTTGAGCAATGCAAAAATAATAATGCAACCTTGCAAGCAGAGGCGAGTAAAGATGATATGTATTTAACAAAGCATTGCATCAAGTGCTTGATGAGGGAAATGCAGCCATAAGATAGATCAAAGCTTGGAAAATAAAACGTGAAGGTTCATGAATCATATACAGAAATTCTTAATAACGTACATTTCATCAAGATTAAATCAACTCATTATGCATATACGTCTGTTGGTGCACAACCAAACTTAATGTCACATTCAAACTTTAATGATGCTTTGCAGGTTAACTGCAATAAATGTGATGTGTGCATTCAGGATGCCTTCTTTGCGTCGCGTCATGGTACCGTTTAAGGTCGACCCCTCAGGTATTTGTTACACAAATACGCAATTTACGCAATTTATTAAATAACTGTGCACATACCTATCTGTCATTTAAATAGACAAAAAAAGTATCAAAGTAAGTGGATTATAGCAGTCATCCACTTTTCAGCGGGATTAGAAGCTGCATTCTTTAAAACCACTGACTGGTTTTTCAATGTAAATTGTTCTGTTTCTCTACTGAATCCTTTAAGACTCTTTCCTTTTGACACACCCTGAAACTTCATCCACACTGAGACGAAAAAGTCAACCACAATAAAGGGAAGGAGGAGGAGCAGGAGGAGGAATACCTGCATGCTGCCCATTTTCAGTCCATTTGTAGGAGGCAGGAGCAGAGTGGGCTCACTCTGCAGAAAAGAGAGACAAAGAATAAGTAGATCGCAAAAATAAATAAATAATTTAAACCTGTGTGACTGGTGTAGTGACATACTGTCGTGTTTTACTCCCTCTAACACAACCCACCATGGATGAGGACCCCCCTCCTTCTTGGTTGTACTTGATCATGGTCTGGCTGCCCTCACCCAGCTCTGTGGGCATGTGCTGGAAATCCTTCCCTCTACACTGACACTCAAAGAGGAGCAGCAGCACTTCAGACACACATTAAAATGACAGTTTAAAAAAACGTTTTTAAACTGGAAACAAAATAATCCTCACAGAACATTCACAGTTATGGAGATGTGTCGTACCTGCAAGCGGCAGCAAGCAAAGGAAAACAACTCCGAGCGCTCCTGCTCCGACTGAGGAGCTGGCAGCTTTGCGGAGGCGACAGTTCGGCCTCGCGGCGTCCTTGCAGTCACACACAGTAACCGACAGGTTGTGCACAGCGCTCACGCCCTGAAGGTCGAACACCTCCAGCAACAGCTCGTATTGTCCTGAATGGACCGTGGGCTCCTTCACCAGGTTGACGGAAAAGCCTGAACGTCCCAAAAAAACAAAACAATTGACACATCGTCAAGAATCATTGCGACACACTGCATGAACGAGACTTTAAAGGTTAATTTCTACAAGCAATAACAGAGCTGTCGGAGCTGGAGGTCACCATGCGTGGGGTCAAGCCTCCACCGGCCCTTCTCTTTTTCCTGGAGCTTGAAGATGAACGGTCCGCCGAGGGGCTCTTCGTCCAAGTCCATGGCCGTGATGTTGGCCAGCGACAGGCCGTCCGATTGGCACATGTCTATGGTGCTTTCGGCCAGCGACGGGGCGTTGTCGTTCTCATCCATGATGAAGATCTCCAGGGTTGCAGTGCCCGTCATCGGAGGCTGGCCTGGTGACCAGAAAACACTTTCACAGATGTGATAAAGAAATGCAATAAATGGGAATGAATGAATATTTACAGTTGACAGTAGAATATAAAAATAAGATAAAGTGCATGGAATGTAAGTGTTGTGTGAAAGTGGCAAGGGTAGTGTTAAAGTGGCGAGTGTATTTAAGGCATGAGGGTGTGTGCAGGGGAGTGTCCAGTGGGAAATTGTCTGGGGGTGACGGAGTCAGTCAAGTCAGTGGGGGACCCGGGCTCTGTTGATGAGCAGAGTGAATGATGCGTTGCAGCCTGCCCTTGTTCTTGGCAGTGGCTGCAGCGTACCAGACGGTGATGGAGGACCAGAGGATGGACTCGATGATGGCAGTGTAGAAGTGCACTGACGTGATAAAGAAATTGTGATCAATAACACACGCGCTGTGTAAATACTCCTGCAGGTCTTACCATTGTCGACAGCCCATACTGTGACCGTGTAGACGTTGTCCTTCACAAAGGTCGACTCTCGGTCGATGAGCTTTATGGTGGTGATGTTTCCAGTCTTGGGGTCCACCGCCACCCAGTGTGCTGGATCGTGCCCCATTTTGTAACTGAAATACACAATTGGACATTGAATATATTGGAATATTGTTGTTCTGTGAGATGTAGCTATGCTATCGTCGTGACTTACACAAGTGTGTTGGAACTGGCGACGTCAGGGTCTCCAGCTGTCAGTGTCGCCAGATATTTTCCCACCTCTACGTCCTCTCTCTGCGTGATCCGTTTTTTAGGCGGCTGGAAGAACGGAGGCTCGTTGACATCGTCCACCGTCACCGTGACGCTACCTGTCCCAGTGACGCCACCTGTCCCAGTGCCACTGCCTCCAGAGGTCACTTCCCAGAGACCAGTGTTGATGCGATGCTCCACCTGACATATGTGATATGGGATCTCATTCTCGACGCTGATAGTCAGGTTCTTCACGCGACTGTGTTCGTAGTCCAGATGCTGAAAAAAGGAGTAAATACAATATAGTGTGTAAGTTATAATGTTCATCACTGGTGGTCTGCCACTTCTTTAATGTAGTAAAAATGGCATTAATTACAACAAAGTTTCACTCTGTTTGGCAGCACTATATATATATCTATAAATATACACATACATATTTATAAAAAATATGTATACATTATATATATATTTATAATATATATATATATTGAACATATATAATAAATATATTTATTATGCATGTAGTAAATTTATATAAATGATATATATATATATATATATATATATATATTTATAAAATATATGTATAAATTATATATATATATGTAACATATATATATATATAAATGGTTTATGAGCGGTAATTTGCATTAAAAACTAAAAAAGGGCTTTATGTATTTTTACCAAATCATAATTGGTCTTTAGCTTGAAAAGAAGACACATTACCTTTGTCACATACAGCAGTCCTTCGTTGGTCTCAGGATCAGTGGTGATTCTGAAGTTGTTGTCCGTGTCTCCTTGAATCTGAAACTTGGCCTTCCAGGCCGCCGTACCTTTGCTGTCTTCGTCCGTAACTTGCAGTCGATTAACAAGAACATTTTCCTCCCCTTCTTTCACTCTCCCTGAACCCTGGAATACATTGTTTTTATTTTTTAATTGTGAAATGAGACTGTTCAGTTATTTCATTGCATTCCTTGTGAAGAAGAAATGGCGTACTGTTTGTCCAGTTATCACAGGGAGGTGGTTATTTCCATCTTCTATATGGATTATGACGGTGCAGGAGCTGGACAGCTGCCTTTTCTCTCCATGGTCTTTGGCCTCCACTATAATGGTGTATTTCTCTGCTTTCTGGTCGGTTCAAAAGAAAAACACATTGGATTTGGCTATATTACTAAGGGGATGGAAGTTCTGAGATAACCAGATTTGATGGCGACTGTGGCTCAGTGGTTAGCAAGTCGGTCTTTCAATCAGAAGGTCGGTGGTTCGATCCCCGGCTCCGGCAGTCTGCGTCGTTGTGTCCTTGAGCAAGACACTTAACCCTAATTGCTCACCGTTGCTGTGTCTACGGTCTACTGTATATCATGTAAGTCGCTTTGGATAAAAGCGTCAGCTAAATGAAATGTAATGTAATGATACAATGATTATTATATTATTTTAATAATGCAATGCGTCCTCTCACCTCATGGTCCAGACACCCTTTAAATGAAATGGTTCCAGTTTCAACGCGCTGGATTAAGAAGAACTCCAGATCAGATGGCTCGGGATGGACCGAGACTATTCGTAAATCAAATGAATTATACTTCTTGCTTCTGTCTTCATCCCTTTGTAACGGGTTGGTGTAGGGACCCAATTGCAGAACTGAAGGCTCAGGAGACAGAGATCTGAAGTTCAACAGTCTTTAATCATGCACTGGTAAGCAGGTGAATTACACAGGAGCTGTCAATCAGGAACTGTAACTCAGACGGCGTGGAGAGTCAGGAACAGGCGAGGTCGGATCCGGGAAGACAAGCAGGCAGGTCGGAGACTTGGGCGGCAGGCGAGACGGAGAGTCAGGAACAGGCAAGGTCGGATCCGGGAAGACAAGCAGGCAGGTCGGAGACTCGGGCGGCAGGCGAGACGGAGAGTCAGGAACAGGCAAGGTCAGATCCGGGAAGACAAGCAGGAGAGTGCTGGAGAGACGAGGCATAGCAACGAACAATCTGGCAAAGAGTGAGTGTGAACCTGGTGCTTAAATACTGGCCTGATTGCAGGTGATGTGAAGCAGCTGGGTGCGCAGGTGAACGGAGTGAGCAGATGAGCTGGGTGTGACTGACAGGCTGAGTGGAGCAGACTGATGAAACTGTGACAGAACCCCCCCTTCAAAGGACGGCTCCTGACGTCCCAGAACCAGCCCCCCCGAATAGCCCGGGTGGGCGGAGGGGGAACCGGAAGGCGGGCTAGAATTCGGGGGAACCCGAGACCCTGCCCTCCTCAGGCTGTGGAGGAGATGAGTTCGGCAGGGGAACCCCTGCTCCTTCCTCCGACAGGGAGTCCTCGTCCTGGTCCGGGACAGTGGAGGGCCCAACAACCGGTCTCCCACGGCCCCTGGCGATGTTGCTTGGAGCGGGCTGGTCCGGATGTTGCCGGTGGAAGTCTCGGATGAGGCTTCGGTCCTCTATGTGCCGTGCAGGAACCCAGGATCTCTCCTCCGGACCGTAACCCTCCCAGTCCACGAGATACTGGCAGCCCCTTCCCCGTCTGCGAGAGCGGATTATACGGTGCACGGTGTAGGTGAGTCCCCCTTTCATGAGGCACGGTGGGGGCGGCGGAGGAGCAGCTGGCACCAGCGGGCTCACCCTGAATGGCTTGATCCTGGACACATGGAATGTCGGGTGTGCCCGCATAGCCCGAGGAAGCTTGAGGCGGACTGCCACAGGGTTGATGACCTTCCCGATGGCGAAAGGCCCCACGAACTTGGGTGCCAGCTTGTTAGACTCCACACGCAGCGGAAGGTCCCGGGTGGAGAGCCAAACCTTCTGTCCCACCTGGTAGACAGGAGCTGGAGAGCGGCGACGGTTGGCTGTTGAGGAGTACCGGTCTGCCGCCTTCAGGAGGGAGGCCCTAGCACGGGCCCAAGTCCGACGACAGCGACGGAGGAAGGCCTGCACTGAAGGGCATGAGGCCTCCCCTTCTTGCGCTGGAAAAAGAGGAGGCTGGTACCCGTAGGCACACTGGAATGGAGACAACCCAGTGGTGGAGCTGGTCAGTGTGTTATGGGCGTACTCCACCCACAACAGATGCTGGGACCAAGAGGATGGGTTCTGTGAAACCATGCACCGGAGGCCCGTTTCCAGCTCTTGGTTCATCCTCTCTGTCTGCCCGTTAGACTGAGGATGGTACCCCGATGACAAGCTGGCGGTGGCTCCCAAGAGACTGCAAAACTCCCGCCAGAACACTGAGGAAAATTGGGGCCCTCTGTCCGAGACCACGTCAACCGGAATCCCATGAAGACGGAAGGCATGATTGAGGAGCAGCTGTGCAGTCTCTTTAGCTGACGGGAGCTTAGGCAAGGCCACAAAATGGGCCATCTTAGAGAATCGATCCACGATGGTAAGAATGGCCGTCTTCCCCTCCGACGGCGGCAGGCCGGTGACAAAGTCCACCGAAATGTGGGACCAGGGGCGATGTGGCACCGGAAGGGGCTGCAGGAGGCCGGACGGGGCTCGGCGCGATGACTTGTTCTGGCTGCAGGTCCGGCAGGCTCCGACATACTCCCGGGTATCCTCCTGTAATGTGGGCCACCAGAACCGTTGTAGGAGCACGTCCCGGGTCCTCTGGATCCCAGGATGGCAGGTCAGCTTTGAACCATGGGCCCACTGGAGTACCTCCGACCTCAGAGCTGCAGGCACGAACAAGCAACCAGTAGGGCATGCACTCGGCCCAGGCTGTCCCTCTGTGGCCGCCGCCACCCTCTCCTCAATCTCCCAAGTCAGGGAGGCCACAACACACGGGGACGGAAGGATGGTGTCGGGAGCACTGGTGCCATCCCCCTCTCTCTGGAACTGACGGGACAGAGCATCGGGCTTAATGTTGCGGGAGCCGGGTCTGTAGGAGAGGGTGAAGTTGAACCTGGTGAAGAAGAGGGCCCATCGGGCCTGTCGAGAGTTGAGCCTCTTTGTGGTTCGAATGTACTCCAGGTTCTTGTGGTCCGTCCAGACCAAGAAGGGTAGCTTGGTTCCCTCCAGCCAGTGCCGCCACTCTTCCAGAGCCAGTTTAACTGCTAGAAGCTCCCGGTTACCGATGTCGTAGTTCCTCTCCGCTGAGGAGAGGCGACGGGAGAAAAAGGCACATGGGTGGAGCTTCTGATCACTGGCCGCACGTTGGGACAGTACCGCCCCCACCCCCACGTCAGAGGCGTCCACCTCCACCACAAATTGTCTCTCTGCGTCGGGGACTTGGAGGATGGGTGCCGAACTGAAGAGGTCCCTCAGGGTCCGAAATGCCGCTTCTGCCGCCGTGGACCACTGGAAGGGGATCTTGGAGGATGTCAGCGCGGTGAGCGGGGCGGCGATGGAACTATAACCGCGGATGAACCGCCTGTAGAAGTTGGCAAACCCCAGGAATTGTTGCAGCTTCTTGCGGTTCTCCGGCACTGGCCATTCCCGGACGGCGTCCACCTTGTCCGGGTCCATCTCCAGGTGCCCCGGGGTCACGATGTATCCCAGGAACGACACGGATTGGGCGTGAAACTCGCACTTCTCGGCCTTCACAAACAGAGAGTTCTCAAGCAGACGTTGGAGGACCGTCTGGACGTGGTGGACATGCTCCTCGCGGGACTTGGAAAAAATAAGGATATCGTCCAGGTAGACAAAGACAAAATGGTTGATCATGTCCCTGAGGACGTCGTTGACCAAGGCCTGGAATACCGCCGGGGCATTGGTGAGACCAAAAGGCATCACCAAATATTCGTAATGGCCCGAGGATGTGTTGAACGCCGTCTTCCACTCGTCCCCCTCTCTGATGCGGACAAGGTGATAGGCATTACGAAGGTCGAGTTTGGAAAAGATGGTGGCCCCTTGCAGTAACTCGAAGGCTGAGGAGATGAGGGGAAGGGGGTGCCGGTTCTTTATGGTGATGTCGTTTAGTCCTCGATAATCGATACAAGGCCGCAGTGTCTTGTCCTTCTTCTCCACGAAGAAGAAGCCTGCCCCTGCCGGAGAGGACGAAGGTCGGATAATTCCTGCCGCCAGGGCGTCATTAATGTATGTCTCCATGGCCTCCCGTTCGGGAGCCGACAGGGAGTATAGTCGGCCCTTGGGCGGCGAGGTGCCGGGCAGCAAGTCGATGGCACAATCATAAGGCCGGTGCGGGGGTAGAGAGGTCGCCCTTGCTTTACAGAAAACCCCCCGGAAGTCGTGGTAATCGGCCGGAACCCGGGATAACTCGGAACTGGAACTGGGTGCCATGGGTTGCTGCGGCACGAAGGCCCTCTTGAGACAGACCTGGTGACAGGACTCCCTCCATCCAAGGATTGCTCCCGTGGCCCAGTCGAGGTGGGGGCTGTGTCGACGTAGCCACGGGTATCCCAAGATCAGCGGATGGCTGGAAGATGACAGAATGTGGAACTGAACAGTCTCCTGATGGTTACCGGAGATTAGCATATGAACCGGGGTCGTCTGATGCGTGATCATTTCCAGCAGATGTCCATCCAGAGCTCGAGCGGGAACTGGGGTGTCCAGCGGAACTCCCTCTAGGCCCAGTTTAGTGGCTAGGGCCTGGGACATGAGGTTGCCGTCCGCCCCCGAGTCTATGAGAGTCGCCACTGTATATACCCCTCCCGCGAGCAGGAGTTTCACCTGGAACCGGGGCCGAGAACAGGCGGAGGATGGTTTTGTTGTCATGTGGCTCACCAGGACTTCCTCCCCCCCTGATGAGCCGAATCTTTTCCCGGACAGCGGGAAACAAAATGTCCCGCCTGCCCGCAGTACATACATAGGTTCCCCTTCCGGCGACGCTCCCGTTCTTCAGGAGTGAGCCTGGTGTGACCCACCTCCATGGGTTCCGGTCCGGCCCTACTAACCTCCCCGGTTGTAGATGGAGCGAAGTCCGGGGCGGCGGCTCCTGCGCGAGCTGAGAAACCACGGCTCGGAGTGTTCTGCCTTCTCTCCCTTCTCCGGGCCTGGATCCGGAGGTCCAGCCGAACCGTCAATTCAATCAATTCCTCCAGCGTGGCGGGTGGAGGATATGAGACCAGCTCGTCCTTGACATAGTCCGCCAGACCATGTAGGTAGGCATCGCGTAGTGCTGCAGTGTTCCAGTCGCTCCGACGGGCCCGGATCCGGAAGTCGATGGCGAAATCGGACACGGACTGGTTCGCCTGGCGCAAGGAGAGCAGGTCCTGCGCGGCCTCGGGTCCCGCGGCACCCCATCCGAACACCCTGCGTAGCTCCTCTGAGAAGGCTCGGAATGACGCGCAGGCAGGCGTCTGTCTCTCCCACTCCGCTGTTCCCCAGAGGAGGGCTCTTCCCGTCAGGTGACTGATCACGTATGCCACCCTGGCCTCCTCAGTGACGAATGTCTGTGGCTGCAGGCTGAAAAGCAGGGAGCAGGAGGTCAGGAACGGACTGCAGAGGTCCGGATCTCCCGCATATCGCTCGGGGTGCCCCACCCGGGGTTCAGAAATCATCCGAGGGGTTGGTGGAGCCGGAGCTGGAGGTTCTGGAGGAGGTACTGGAGCCGCAGGCGCGATGGCTGTCATCAGCTGCCGCATCTGGGCGGAGAGGGCGGCCAAGGCTTCGGTGGTGGCCTCCGCCGATTGTCGGGCGTATGTGTTAACCTCCCCGAGCGCCTGTTCCTGCTGAACTAGTGCGGCCTCAATCCTTTCGAACCGAGGTGCGGGTGGTCCTGCTGGGTCCATGCTGGCCAGATTGTTCTGCAACGGGTTGGTGTAGGGACCCAATTGCAGAACTGAAGGCTCAGGAGACAGAGATCTGAAGTTCAACAGTCTTTAATCATGCACTGGTAAGCAGGTGAATTACACAGGAGCTGTCAATCAGGAACTGTAACTCAGACGGCGTGGAGAGTCAGGAACAGGCGAGGTCGGATCCGGGAAGACAAGCAGGCAGGTCGGAGACTTGGGCGGCAGGCGAGACGGAGAGTCAGGAACAGGCAAGGTCGGATCCGGGAAGACAAGCAGGCAGGTCGGAGACTCGGGCGGCAGGCGAGACGGAGAGTCAGGAACAGGCAAGGTCAGATCCGGGAAGACAAGCAGGAGAGTGCTGGAGAGACGAGGCATAGCAACGAACAATCTGGCAAAGAGTGAGTGTGAACCTGGTGCTTAAATACTGGCCTGATTGCAGGTGATGTGAAGCAGCTGGGTGCGCAGGTGAACGGAGTGAGCAGATGAGCTGGGTGTGACTGACAGGCTGAGTGGAGCAGACTGATGAAACTGTGACACCCTTGCCTTAATCTTCATCACCTCAGTGCCTGTCAGTATCGGGGGATTTTATTATAATAGTTGAAATCGAGATTAGCGTGAGAAAAAGAAATAGCGAGTTACCTTGTGATGTTGCCTCCGGTAGATTGAAATTGTAAACGTTGTGTTCGAACAGCGGAGCGTTGTCATTGGCGTCGATGATCAATATCTCAATGCCCAGCCGAGTGTCGATGACGTGACTATCTCGGTCGAGAGCTTGGAAGTCCAGCTGTAATGTAAGAATTATGAAACCATGAAAACACACACACACACACACACACACACACAGAAGGACGCACACATGCACACATACACAGAAGCACACACATACACACACACATACGCACATGCAGACATGCACACATGCAGACATGCACACATGCATACACACGCACACACAAATGTACACACACACACACACACACAATAATGCTGTTTTAATAAAGCCCTTCAAACCTTCAGAACTTGGTACTCCTCAAAGTCGACGGGGCGGTGCACGGTAATCCGGCCGGTGTTTTCGTCGATTCGTAAAATGTCCACGGGGTCAAGATTGACACCTTCACCCTGTATCTTGAAAAAGGTGAGGTCCTTCTCAATTTTAACCTGCAGCGAGTAGAAAACACACACAGTGTGTGATGACCTGTCTGCATCGTGCAGTGTGTGTGGCCTTCTGTGATGGATAGATACTCACACTGCCGAGCACATATGGGAAATCTCCGCTGTATCCTTCATCAATACTGAAGGAATCAATGATCCAATTTCTCTTTTGTCGCATCAAAACTTCTGAAGATGACACGTGTACTCCCAAACACTGCAGAAACACAGTACTCATGTCAGATTAGGTACATTTAGGAGGATTTTGTACGTGTATTTATTTGCAAAGACTTTAAAAAAATAAATCGGTTTGTTCTGCTGCTCGGTCAAAGGGACGAGATCAAGTATCTCATCTATAATCTGTCATGTTTACAGTTCTGCTGCATTCATGGTCATTATGATTGATTTATATTTAATTGCGTACTTTTCCAAATGGCCTTTACTTTATAGCTGTTCTGACTTTTGACAAACAGAAAAAAATACTTTTCATATTTGCAACCCTTCTATCCAGAAATACTGACTCTTAAGATAACTTACCAGCATCAGGAGAAGACCGAGGTGTATTGTCTCCATAATTAATCCAGATCAGCTGCTTTATAGTCGTTAGTTCCTCAGTTGATAGAGTAGACCTGGGATGCACCTGAATGGAGGTTCAACTGCGTAACGCAGGCTCTGGCTGCACTGCACCTGTGAGTGGGAGGGCCTGTATCACAAATGATCTCACACGATGAACCTTCATCTGTGTCTTTAGATGGGTGTGTGTGTGTGCGTGTGTGTGTGTGTGTGTGTGTGTGTGTGTGTGCGTGTGTTTTTCATGAGTTGTGGGGACATAAATCTGTTTACACAGTGACATTGTGGAGATTCACCTGCCTTATGAAAACAAAATGCACTTCCCCATAACTTAAATCCCTTTATTTTAACTTAATGCCTGGTTTAAGGGTAGTGCACAAGGGTTAATAAATGAAAGTAGGTCAAGGCTATGTTCCCATAAGTTATGAAACGTAACTGTGTGTGTGTGTGTGTGTGTGTGTGTGTGTGTGTGTGTGCGCGCGTGCGAGAGAGAACGAAAGATAAAGATCTTTCAAATTTTATTGAATAGTGCTCCAGTGAAACTTATCGAGTCATCAGCAGATTTTCCTGCTGCACTAGATGATGTGACACAATGAAGGATTCATTGTTTTCACTTGAAAAATCCCACACATCGTATTTTTGGGGGCAGTTATTACAACACAATTAGCAAATGATTTTGCATTTACTTTCTTTTGTTCGCGTGTCCTTTTGGTTTACTGCACTTGTGCAGTAGTGCAGTCTGAGAAACAAAGTTATTTTAGAAATAAAAAAACCTGCATTATTACATGGTTTAATAGTTCGGCACATCCCTTTGCTCTAATGTAATGCAATGAGGATGGGAATTAAATATAAGATTAAAGGTCAGGTTACAATCGACTAATGTCATTTCAGCCCAAACCTTTATTCTCACTTTGCTGCATTTATAAAGATTCAACGAAACCCTTGTTTCTGCCGACAGTGGACTTTGAGTCGCTTTTTAATTATTGCACGGTAGCAGCCATAATATTTCCCGTTAATCAACTCTATTTAGTTGGAAAAGGATACCGCGTCATTGTCATTGTTACTTTTCTGTAAATCAGTGACTAATAAGTGGCTGATGCCTTACTATTCATCTGTGAGTCGCTCCAGTCTAAATGAAACTGCCAGTTCCTGGCTGTTCACAGGAATATTTCACTCATCCTCTGTAATGTTCCATTACTGCGCAACGCTTTAGAAAATCACAGATGTCACCAAGCTGTAGTTTGAAATGTTGCTGTTATTTATTGAGAGATATATTATATATGTGGCACTATTCCGGCGCTGTAGATCCCCTGAGGTCGGTGGACTTGGCACAGTCAATGTAAAATAATTTGGGACCTTAATCCATAGAGATCAAATCCGGTTTATTAGTCTTAATATTGCTCCAAAGGGCGAGATGTGACTCATATTTTTGCCATTCTTTTCACAACCGTACACGGCACATCAATCCAGGAACTCTAAGTTCTCAGCTTGTATAGTTTACTGTACAAGTTCCAGCCAAAGGCGGCTGAAAAAGGAAGGAGCTCCAAAAGCAAGTCCATCTCCATAGTATGTATAATACCTTGTTAAAATGCCCACCATTACAGCAGAAATAAACATATATGTATTTACAGGAATGTCCTCTGTCACTGAGTTATGTGAGCAAATCAGAATGTCATATCTTCAGTTTTACGACTCTCTGCTACACCTTAACTCATCTGGCATCTGGCATTGATCTCACGCATGTACATTAATCAAAAAACAAGTTCTGCCGCTTCCACTGAAAGACTGGAAGGCATTCTCGAGGTAACCGTCAGCGGTTTACAGAGAAAACGCACAGCCAAACAACCGTTTTTATCAAGTACCAACACTGAAGACAGCCGCTGTCATCGGTGTTGACATTGAAATTGCATGAAGCACGCGGCGCAATGTTAAGTGGGATTATCACTTGATTGACATGCAGGGTGAAAAACAGTCAACCTGACTGAACTCAAAAGCCTTCCCACAAGCTGTGTGACATTGTTGCAGCCGGCACTCCCTCACTAATAACATCTGCACCTTGTGTAGGTGTAAGGATGAATTAATACAAGTAATGATAGTGTGGCAAGGGTCCTTCGTACCGTGGGCCTGATGGAGCTCCAGACATAGGGACGACACCAATGCTCTCCTTTTACGTGCTTTATTCGGCATTTTACACACATGTATTGACATGCCCTGCCCAGCTCCTTTTCCTCCCCCCTACTGCGTGGCTCTGGGAGCTTATAGCTCCCTCCCCCGCCCATGCAATCCCACGCTCATCTGGATCAGCTGTGCCTCAACAAGAGCGCAACAGCTGATCCAGACGAGCGTCCCTCCCTCTCTCTCTCTCTCCGTGCCGCAGGCGCGCTAGCCACGCCCCCGCCCACATACCCCCACCGCCCGACTTAGGCCGGGGAGCCAC
This sequence comes from Cottus gobio, assembly GCA_023566465.1. Taxonomy (NCBI): domain Eukaryota; kingdom Metazoa; phylum Chordata; class Actinopteri; order Perciformes; family Cottidae; genus Cottus; species Cottus gobio. The sequence goes on along the minus strand of CM042215.1, from coordinate 4,616,858 downwards.
CGGCCTAACCAACTCCCCCCCCCCTCCCTCCCACTGGGAGCGGGAGCGGGAGTCAGCCCGACCATCTGCACCCCCGACCTATGGACCACCATGGAATTAACTTGCGTTCCCGCCAGATGCCAACGGGTGGCCCGGGCGTTGGCATCCTCCATCCGTGGGGGCCCGGGCGCGGGCCATGGCCCGGACAGAGGGCGATCGAGCGCCCCGGGAGGCAGGTCCCTCGTGATCTCCGCCGGCCCCCTCCCGGGACCAAACCGGCTCTCACCCTCCGCCCGACGCGACCACATGCAACACAAGAGAGAGAGAGTTAGGGAGGCGGGACCCATATTGGTCCCCACTGCGCCCCGGCCCACGGACCCCAGGCGCGGGCCCGAGCCACTGGCTCGGCCCTCCGTCCCCGGCCCCACCGGGCCCCGGCCCCCTGGCCTGTCAGCCGGGCCTGCTCGGCCCCCTCATCGCACCTGCCCATGAGGACCGGCCGGCCCCAGTCTCTCCCCCAGTCTGTCGGGGACGGTGGCGTTGCCCAGGGCGTCGCCCTTGGGTTTAGCGGTTGTCCCCGGTGTTGCCTGGCCTGCCACCCCTGGTCCTCCGTCCACCCAGGACAGGACCTCTTTAGGTGTCCCCGTCTCCCGCAGGTCCAGCACTGCTTGGAGCACTGGCGCTGCCGGTGTCCGCGGCGTCCGCACGTCCAGCACGCCACCCCGGGGAACCCCCAGCGTTCTGACCGGTTGCGGCCGCCACTCCCCGGACCCGGTGTTGGTTCTCCCGGGCCCCCTTCGGGTAGCCACCGCCCCGGCCGTCCACGCCACTTCGGAGCCCGCGGCGCCGTCTCTCTGTCGGCCGCTGCCGACTCCTGGCGGCATCTCGGCCGCAGCTCCCCCCGACCCCCCTGGTCGGGTGGCGCTCCTGACGTCGTCGCCGCCGCCGCCGCCTGCGTCGTCGGCGCTGCCTCCGCCGTCGTCGCTGCCGTCGCGCCCGCCGGCGTCTGCGCCGCCGCCTCCGCCGGCGTCTGCGCCGCCGCCTCCGCCGTCGTCCGAGCCGTCGCGCCCGCCGACGTCTGCGCCGCCGCCTCCGCCGTCGTCCGAGCCGTCGCGCCCGCCGACGTCCGCGCCGCCGCCGTCGTCGGAGCCGTCGCGCCCGCCGCCGTCGGCGACGCTGCTTCCGCCGTCGTCGCTGCGGCCGCCGCCGTCTGCGACGCCCGGGTCTTCTGGCGTCTGGCGTCTGTCTGGGTCTCCCCGACCCTCCGGCGCCTTGCGTCGGTCTGGGTCGCGGCTCTTGCCGTCTCTCGGGCCACCAACTTGAGCTCCAGCGCCTCCCCGAGGAGCGCCTCCCTCCGCGTCTGCTCCTCCAGCTGCCTCGCCAGCGTCTGTACCGCCTTGGCGTACTCCCGTACCTGCGCCTGCAGCTGGTCCTTTTCCTCCTCCAGCTGGTGCAGCCGCGCGCTGTCGGACCGCTCCTGGCGCGTCTCGTCCCGCGGCCCCACCTTGGTGCCGCCCACCGTCACCGGCGCCGCCGGGACCCGCACCGCCTGCGCCACGTCCCGGACCTCCGGTGCCTCTCCCGGCCTGAGCGCCCTCACGGCGCCCACCATCTGGCCGTCTTCTGGGCCCGCACGTTCCGCCGCCCGCCGCTCGAGGTACTCGCGCCACTCGTCGAACGAGCGGTACGGTGCCGGCTTCCCCGGTGTCGTCGGGACCCGCACCGCCTGCGCCACGTCCCGGACCTCCGGTGCCCCCGGCACCCCGCCGCCCGACAGCGCGGCATACAGCCTCTCAATCTCCGCATTCCCGTCGTCCATCCATCCCGGCAGCTCCGTCCCCACCGGCAAGCCCCATGTTGGGCGCCACTGTGGCAAGGGTCCTTCGTACCGTGGGCCTGATGGAGCTCCAGACATGGGGACGACACCAATGCTCTCCTTTTACGTGTGTTACGGCCCCCCTTTAGGGCTAGGGGTGCGGGAGCCATAAACATAGAGGCAGAGAATGGTTGATGGTACAAGGGTACATTTATTTCAAAACAGAGGCGGTAACATACACAAAAACACACGAGAGGAGGGTGGTGGAGGGTGCTGTGAAAATAACTCAAAGGTAACAAAAAGAGATCCCCAAACGGGGGACTAGGCCTGCCTATACAGGTAACTAAAGTAGCCTCTTATAAGGAAAACACAAGGAGCACAGCACCCACTATACCTATGTAGCTAACAGGGAGATACTACATGATGCAAGTCAGTAATTTCTCTTACCCTCACTCCTCCTTTTCGCCCAGCCACACGCTGGTGCAACACGCGGACCACGCACACATAACGAACTTGAGTTCACAAGTACCGGAAAAAGACTAGCACAATACGACCCTCGCTAGCAGGGACACAACACAACTAGGCTAACAGGTACACCACAGGGGAGCTAGCGGGTACACTACACAAGTGAGCTAGCGGGGACACTACACACAGGAGCTAGCGGGTACACTACACAAGGGAGCTAGCGAGCTAACGGGTGCCCCACACCCATTAGCGGGGAGCGGCACGCCAGTCAACGGGGAATGACCGGCGGCCCCGTTGCACCGGTGGCGTCTCCTTAAAACAGGAAGTTGACCTCCCACGCTGGCGTCTCATTGGTTGGGCGGGAGCCCGATGCGCCGATCAGAGCTCCGCAGGAACCAGGAAATGGGCAGGTCTTCCATCCACGGGTGGACCTGTTTTTACCACCGGGAAAAACACACATACAACGGCGACAGCCGTAACACCCCCCCCCTTAAATATCAACTTCCCCGGAGAGAAAGTTGCCAACACGACTTAAGCAGAGCCGGGGACACGAGGCCGAGGGGCCACGGGGTGCGGCCGGGGTCACGAGGCCGAGGGCACACAAGCCAAAGCTGAGGGAATACGGCACAAGGCCGAGGGGACACGGGGTGTGGCCGGGGTCACGAGGCCGAGGGGACACAACACTAGGCCGAGGGCACACAGCCCAAGGCTGAGGGAATACGGCACTAGGCCGAGGGGACACGACACGAGGCCGAGGGCACACAAGCCAAAGCTGAGGGAGTACGGCACAAGGCCGAGGGGACACAGGGTGTGGCCGGGGTCACGAGGCCAAGGGGACACAACACTAGGCCGAGGGCACACAGCCCAAGGCTGAGGGAATACGGCACACGGCCGCGGGGACACGACACGAGGCCGAGGGCACACAAGCCAAAGCTGAGGGAGTACGGCACAAGGCCGAGGGGACACAACACGAGGCCGAGGGCACACAAGCCAAAGCTGAGGGAGTACGGCACAAGGCCGAGGGGACACAGGGTGTGGCCGGGGTCACGAGGCCAAGGGGACACAACACGAAGCCGAGGGCACACCGCACAAGGCTGAGAGAAACACGAGGCCGAGGGCACACAGCCCAAGGCTGAGGGAATACGGCACAAGGCCGAGGGGACACAGGGTGTGGCCGGGGTCACGAGGCCAAGGGGACACAACACTAGGCCGAGGGCACACCGCACAAGGCTGAGAGAAACACGAGGCCGAGGGCACACAGCCCAAGGCTGAGGGAATACGGCACAAGGCCGAGGGGACACGGGGTGAGGCCGGGGTCACGAGGCCGACATACAACCGCACTTCCTCCCCTCAACCACTCTCTGCCAAAGTGACGGGAAAAGGATCCCGGACGAGCCCCCATATGTTACGGCCCCCCTTTAGGGCTAGGGGTGCGGGAGCCATAAACATAGAGGCAGAGAATGGTTGATGGTACAAGGGTACATTTATTTCAAAACAGAGGCGGTAACATACACAAAAACACACGAGAGGAGGGTGGTGGAGGGTGCTGTGAAAATAACTCAAAGGTAACAAAAAGAGATCCCCAAACGGGGGACTAGGCCTGCCTATACAGGTAACTAAAGTAGCCTCTTATAAGGAAAACACAAGGAGCACAGCACCCACTATACCTATGTAGCTAACAGGGAGATACTACATGATGCAAGTCAGTAATTTCTCTTACCCTCACTCCTCCTTTTCGCCCAGCCACCCGCTGGTGCAACACGCGGACCACGCACACATAACGAACTTGAGTTCACAAGTACCGGAAAAAGACTAGCACAATACGACCCTCGCTAGCAGGGACACAACACAACTAGGCTAACAGGTACACCACAGGGGAGCTAGCGGGTACACTACACAAGTGAGCTAGCGGGGACACTACACACAGGAGCTAGCGGGTACACTACACAAGGGAGCTAGCGAGCTAACGGGTGCCCCACACCCATTAGCGGGGAGCGGCACGCCAGTCAACGGGGAATGACCGGCGGCCCCGTTGCACCGGTGGCGTCTCCTTAAAACAGGAAGTTGACCTCCCACGCTGGCGTCTCATTGGTTGGGCGGGAGCCCGATGCGCCGATCAGAGCTCCGCAGGAACCAGGAAATGGGCAGGTCTTCCATCCACGGGTGGACCTGTTTTTACCACCGGGAAAAACACACATACAACGGCGACAGCCGTAACACGTGCTTTATTCGGCATTTTACACACATGTATTGACATGCCCTGCCCAGCTCCTTTTCCTCCCCCCTACTGCGTGGCTCTGGGAGCTTATAGCTCCCTCCCCCGCCCACGCAATCCCAGCTCATCTGGATCAGCTGTGCCTCAACAAGAGCGCCACAGCTGATCCAGACGAGAGTCCCTCCCTCTCTCTCTCTCTCCCTCTCCGTGCCGCAGGCGCGCTAGCCACGCCCCCGCCCACAGATAGTAGTTAAAGATATTTAAATCATAGTATGCATGGCCTTAATTAACCAGTGCTGGGGAAGCTGCATTGTAAGAATTTGCAAATTAACTTCACACTGGAAGCGAAGCTACCTTAGAGAGATATATAGTTTGGTTAATTAAATCCACTTCGAAAATGTGTTTAAAAAATGTGTAAAAAAAAATTGCATGTGATATGACATTATAAAATAATCTAATACAAAAAAGAATTGGTGGCCAGTAGAGAGAATGCAGTTTCAAGGAATTTCTGCATTGGCTTCACTTTTCTGACCCTGAGGTTCAATTACAGTACAGAAGCAACAGACATTAATGGAAAAGACATTTCCATGAATGGAATTTTGTAGTTTCAGTAGTTAATTACACACAATTAAATGAACTACTTCAATTACTATGTCAATAGTTGAATTAAGCTACTGCAAAATGTTGTAAAACCACTAGTTTAATTTCTTTAGTTCTCCCAAACATTGGTCGTAACTGCTGAAACTGTTATGTTGTTTTTGTACATTTTTATTATATATATTTTTTATCATAAAACTTTCACCCTAAAAGGTTGCTACCAGCACATCCTTTAGTGATGGCAAATGCAATTCTCTTCCCAAATACAACATTTCAAAGAATGCACGTTTAAGACAGCAGATGCCAAAAATAAATTCACCCTAAGAAAACGTATATACAGTCCAGTTTCCACAGATAAACATACAGTATTATAAAAGATACTGCCCAGACTCAACCTACAGCAGTGCACATGCCAACAATCACTCCCTCAAAGTAAAACAACAAGTTAACACACCCAGTTACTGTTTAAACCCCAACATTTCAAAATCACCAAAGCATGACAGTTTGTTCAGTGCAATAATTACATCTTCAGGCAGGCAAAATACCACATAATCCTTGTTTCATGGATGGATGCTGATACACAACATCTGACTGTAAAATATGTAAGATGAAGTACAATTTCGGAGCATTGTGGGACATCTTTTCTCCAAAGATCCAGATTCCCGATTCTAAAACTCGAAGCGCAGAGCAACGTTCTTCATATAAAAAGCTCCGTCCAGCAGTGGCCTTTTACAGCTTTGCGTTTTTTTCTTGAATTGTCTTTTTACAGACGCCTGCCAAGGTCTTGAACTTTGGCCCCAAATCGTTCAGAAACTCCAGATCATCCCCCAGGTTGCTGAGTGACAGCTTGTCCAACGAATGGCATCTGCTGTCCTCTCCCTCGTAGCCGTACTCGTGGGGCTGGTACTCCGGCCGGGAAATGGGCTTTTCATCAATCTCGTACATTCTCTGTGGGATTGAGGAATCAGAAAAAAAATACATATATTAAGACAATCTGGAAGTATAATTTTATGTTTGTGAACTTTCGTTTTGTGTTGATTCTGGCAGAACAAAAAGCGTCTGAGTCCCGTAAGAAAACCACTCATTTTACTGCAGAAGGGGTCTGACAGGCTTCCCCAGCACAGTCCTGGTCCTGGTTCTGGTTCTGGTGGCCCCCAGCTGGGGTCTGAGCTGAAGGAGTTTCTGGTGAATCCGACCCGGTGTTTTTATCAAGAATAACTTTAAAGAAATAGACGATCCTCTCTCTAACGGGTATAATAATAATAACAATAAATATAGAATTAATCCTTGATTAGTCCCACAGTGGGAACAAGTATTCTGTGCATTTTAACCCATGCATGTTATACAAAGGCATCAGTAGTAAATAGAACCAGTAAAACTTATTTCATTGCTTGCAGCAGATTCAAAACAACTTTACAGTGATTTTGTTTTCATCCATGTTACAAATGGGAGAATTACTGAAGTTTAATTCAGCTCCTTTCCTTTCCCTTCCCATAGACGCTGCAACATGTGGCTCTCTTACCCTGTCGATGTGGTCTGAAATGTGTTGATTGGACCGCAGGCTCACAGAGCGGGTGTATCTTGAGGCGCCTCCCTGTTGAGAGAGAGGAGGACGTTACAGGAAAACTCATTATGGACATACTATCTCCCTACTTATTAGAATAGTGTACATGCATAAGAAAGTGTTGACAGTGCAGTTAAAATATAGAGCACTATTTACCTGATAGGTGTTCATCCTGTTTGAATTCAATGTGGAGTACTGAAAATAATAAACAGATTCAGTTTTTACTGGATCCTCACTTACAGCCACTTGTGAATTAAAAAAACAACCCATAAAAACTAACTGGAACCAGTTGCCACAAAGAAAATGTTTTAACTTGCATCATGATTCACCTCATTAATATCAGTAAGGGTAGAGAATGACTACTGTATTTATTTGTATTTGTATGGGTATGTATGGTTGTGCGTGTGTATCTTTATGTACATTTATTGTGCACATCTTTTCTTTATATGCATATCGAGAAAATAAAAAAAAAGTAAAGGTAGAGAAGCACATCTCAGTGTTGAGCAATCAAATGAAACAGATCTGCGGATCTCGTACGTGTGTGTAAGTGTGTATATGCGATCGTATAATCAGTTATACTGTATATTTTAGACAATTATTTGGACTACTTGTTCATTTTGTTTTAGTAATATAGATGCAGTTTATCATAAGAAATCTGGTGAGGTTTTGTTTTTTTTCAAAACCTCAGAAACAGGCGAACATGCAAACGAATGGGACCGGAGAAAAGGCCTCCTGCTAAATTACATTAAATTACATTTAATTTAGCTGACGCTTTTATGCAAAGCGACTTACATGATATACAGTAGACACAGCAACGGTGAGCAATGAGGGTTAAGTGTCTTGCTCAAGGACACAACAACATGGACTAGCGCAGCCGGGAATCGAACCAGCGATCCTCTGATTGAAAGACTGACCTGCTATCCATTGATCCACTTGTCCTCAATAAAAGTATATGTGCGACAGAAATTGTAAGAAAGGTGTTTCTCATGGATGGTCAAACAAATAGGGTGATGCCCCCTTGTGGATTCAAGGAGGTTGTGTGCTGACTTTCTCCAAAAACAACGTGATTAAAAAAAAGGAGAAAGAAAAGGCTGCAGTCCACTCACCCGGCTCTGCCCTCCGTGGCTTCTGATTGTGTCTCTTTGTTGCCACGAGCCCATCGAGGTCATGTTAGAGGTCATGTTAGTGTTTATCTGCCGAGGACGTACACAGTAAGGCCGTTAAACCGCGTCTGCACCCATCACAGTAAACTGCTTTACTGTTTGGAAATCATCCTTCAAACAAGTCCAGCCAGCTGCCGTAAACGTTGTTGTGTAGAATTACAAGCACACACAAAAGGAGACTATTTCAGGGTTCACACGGTCATGGAAAACCTGGAAAAGTCATGGAATTTTAAAATGGGTATTTCCAGGCCTGGAAAAGTCCTTGAAAAAAATAAAATCCCAAAAGCTTTGTGAAAGTCGTGGAAATGTGTTATATTAAATGTTCATGTTGTTCATTTATTTTGAAATAATCAATATTCTTTTAAAAGAAAGACTCAAAATATAAGCAGGCATACGCTGAGTATATCTATAAATGTTTATTCTTTTAATCAAACTATTTTCTCTCATTCATTTGTGTCCTTTAAGGAATACTGTATGCTTTGGAATCATCACTGTTAGTTTAAATTAGGGCTGGGCGGTATTCCGTTGCAACCAGTACACCGGTTTCAAATTTACATACAGTATGAATTTTTCACATACCGGAACAACGGTGCACACCCGTAACATTTGTTGTCACTATCCAGCAGGTTATGCATTTTTCTGTTTGTACTCACTTGAGGAAATGCAGCAGTTGGAGCTACTTCGATTACGTGCATTGAGTTAGAGTCATGGTTTTAACTTTATAACAACAATGAATAACCCTCAGCTAACGCTCTTCAACAGTTTGCGACACATAAACAACGTGTAACACTGTTAATTGTACGTTAATGAAATTTACACCGCCGAACTGCATGCTGGGTACAGCCCGCCCAAGAAGAAACTCCGTCGCTACATTAAAAAACGGAAAAGAGCGATGCAGGAGGAACAAGAGAGATCAGAGACACACCAACACAACGTGTTGCCCAGAGAGGAGCTGTGTCTGCTGGCTGGAGGGTTTGAAAAGTCCGACGTAGTTTAGAAAACGATGTATTGCAAAGAAGCTGAACATGGAGGGACTTAGGACCCAGGGGAATGCAGGGGGAAAAAAACCGGAAGAGACAGACCGAAAGACATGTCACACAAACAGCTGTTCACAGCTTGCTGGGCAGTCCAGCTAGTTGGCCAGCCAGCAGTGAACAACAAGCTGTGAACAGCTGTTCAGGTGGGCACCCACCGGTCCTTTTCGGCGTCAATAAATGAATGTGTTTAGTTGAAAGAAAATACTGTGAAACCGCCAGAATCTTACAAAATACCGTGATATGAATTTTTGGCCATACCGCCCAGCCCTGGTTTAAATACTACATTTTATCACTTTTTCATGTTTACACGCCGATTTCACAAAATGTTTGGTCATGGAAATTTGGTTTAAAGTCCTGGAAAAGTCATGAAAAAGTCCTAGAAAAGTCCTAGAAAGTCATGAAAAAGTTATGGAAAAGTCATGGAAAAGTCATGGAAAAGTCATGGAAAAGTCATAGAAAAGTCATGGAAAAGTTATGAAAAGTTATGGAACTCCATTGGTCAAATGTGTATGAACCCTGCTATTTAAAAAAGCCTATGCTACTCACCATGGCGAGCGCTACATTGTTGTACGTAGTCGTGTCCTGGGTCATCACTGGAGCCCTCTGGGACATCTGGGACTGGTTGAGCAATGCAAAAATAATAATGCAACCTTGCAAGCAGAGGCGAGTAAAAGATGATAAAGTATTTAACAAAGCATCAAGTGCTTGATGAGGGAAATGCAGCCATAAGATCAAAGCTTGGAAAATAAAACGGGAAGGTTCATGAATCATATACAGAAATTCTTAATAACGTACATTTCATCAAGATTAAATCAACTCATTATGCATATACGTCTGTTGGTGCACAACCAAACTTAATGTCACATTCAAACTTTAATGATGCTTTGCAGGTTAACTGCAATAAATGTGATGTGTGCATTCAGGATGCCTTCTTTGCGTCGTGTCATGGTACCGTCTAAGGTCGACCCCTCAGGTATTTGTTACACAACGCTGTGCAAACCCTGCAATTTATTAAATAACTGTGCACATACCTGTCTGTCATTTAAATAGACAAAGTATCAAAGTAAGTGGATTATAGCAGTCATCCACTTTTCAGCGGGATTAGAAGCTGCATTCTTTAAAACCACTGACTGGTTTTTCAATGTAAATTGTTCTGTTTCTCTACTGAATCCTTTACGACTCTTTCCTTTTGACACACCCTGAAACTTCATCCACACTGAGACGTGTGAAAAAGTCAACCACAATAAAGGGAAGGAGGAGGAGGAGGAGAAAGAGGAGGAGGAGGAGGAATACCTGCATGCTGCCCATTTTCAGTCCATTCGTAGGAGGCAGGAGCAGAGTGGGCTCACTCTGCAGAAAAGAAAGACAAAGTCAGTAGATCTCAAAAAAATAAAAATAATTTAAAAAAAATTTTGTGACATACTGTCGTGTTTTACTCCCTGTAACACAACCCACCATGGATGAGGACCCCCCTCCTTCTTGGTTGTACTTGATCAGGGTCTGGCTGCCCTCATCTGGCTCTGCAGGAATGTGCTGGAAATCCTTCCCTCTACACTGACACATAAAGAGGAGGAGTAGCACTGCAGACACACAATAAAATGACAGTTTAAAAACATGTGTACATACTGTGGTGTCAGTGTGTGTACATGTTTGGTTGCGTTCTGGGCGTTCCTGAAACAGTGAGCCTTGCCTTGCTCTCCCCCTGACAAAATATAGGTTGTTAAAAAAACGGCTTGAAGTGATAAGTGTACGTTCCATACACATCAACACATTAAATAAGTTATGACATGTAAGGTTGCACACCAACTCCACACATTTTGTTTCACCACGAGGTAAAGAAATCGCGAGAACAGAATTAGATTAGATTGTAAAATTAACTAAAAAAATGTCTTGTAATTGTTAAATCAAGCTATTTATTTGGCTTGTTATAAACACTGAATCCCCACCCATGTGTTAGTTCAGTTAATTAGTTCTCCCCTTTAGTCCCTCTGTCGTAATGTCTACAACAAAATCAAAATAATTAAATTAAATTTTGATTTCCTCAGAGATGTTGATTTGCATTTTCAGCATGAACGTCATGGTTTTGTCAATGTGGCCACCGATTACCAAACTTACGCAAAAATAAGAGGATGCCCAAAAAGAGAAGTCCAATGCCCGCCGGCCCCAAGCTGGACGAGGGCGACTGCTTGGGAAGGCAAACAGCTCCCGCTCCGCAGTCGCACACCGTCACTTCCACGGTGTGACGGCCAGCCGAGTTCTGCTGGTCCTGAATGATCAGCGGCACCGAGTAGTTATCAAAAGGAAGCGTCGTCAGGCTAATGAGCCCACCTTCCTCACCTGGGGAAGGATGCAAAGGGAGCCGTGAGTGTGGTGTCACTTCCATTTCAACGCTTCTTTTTCGGGTTGACAGATATGTACTGACCGAAGGAAGGGTCTAGTTTCCATCGCTCCGCCAGAGCTTTTTCATCACTCCCCAGGCTGAAAGTGAAGGGCCCACCGAAAGGTTTGGCATCTGCGTCCGAGGCCGCCACCATGACCTTGTTCCCCTTGTTTCCACACAAAGTCAAGTTGTTCCTGACCAGGGTGGGCTTGTGGTCGTTGATGTCCCCGAGGTGGATCAGAACGCTGCATGTACCTTTGGCTGGAGGCTCACCTGGAAGCCACAGCAAAGGCAAGAAAAAAAACATTCATTTTACCAGTGGATCACATTATCCAGCTTGTTATTGACGAGAATATGAGGGCTCCTTCATACCATTATCTATGGCTCCGATGACTATTTTGTAAATGTTATTATCACCAACAAAGGGTGACTCTCTGTCCATCTTCTTAATTGTTGTGATTGTTCCTGTTTTCTCATCTATGGACACCCAGCCAGCTGGATCTTCTAACAGCACATGCCTGGTCACAGGGGGGGTAGTGGAAGGTAATATTTTTTGACGTTACATTTGTAATTAGGTCCCAACCAATGAATCTGCAGATTATTATTGCAGACATAATAATATTGGTTTATAATGTCTGCTTTTCAATATTAAACTGGCAGTGTAGAAATGCCAAAAATATATGTGCAGTAGTTTAGAAACATATCTACTCAACAACAAAAATGTTCTTATCACACATCTAGCTAAAACAAAAAAAATGTTTTGCACAAAAACAAAAAGAAAAAATAGATCCGCCTTTATTCACATTGTGGCAGCATGTAACATAATTCAGTATGCAGACACCCACCTGATTTTGGATACGTCAGAGTCGTCGTCGCTAATCTTCGGAGTGAACAACACCTTCCCCGGATTCTCCTCCTCTGCCTGGTACACGTGAAACGAAGTTTTCTCATAGTAAGGCGGGTCATTGACATCAATCACTTTTATTGTGATGTTGACTGTATCTGGAGACGGAGGAGTGGTTGCGCCACCCGGGGATCCACTTTTACAAACAATCAAGGCCTCCTCGTTCTCCACTCCGACCAGCAGGTGACTGAAAGACGTCCTTTCATAGTCGTTGCCCTGAGAGGAAACGCACAAGTTCAGCCACGCTGCTTTTTCTTTGTTTTTGTACTTTTAGCTTTGTCAAACAAAGGAAGCAGAAGTACCTTGATGACACTCAGAATACCCTCATTGGTCTCTGGGTCGGTTTCAATTTTGTAGCTTCCTTCCTCATTCCCTCTTATGAAGAAGTATTTGGCTCGCCAGCCGGGAGTTTTGGGAGTGTCTTTGTCGTCCACCGCGATTCTCAAAACGTCCTCCTTGGTGATTGACTCCAACACCTCGCCATGGTACTGGACAGGCAGAACAGTTTCATCTTTTAGCATCAAGCATCATTCCAAAAAGCAACTTCAATAATGATGATAATTTAAAAAACAATTGTGCCTTCTTCTCCTTGAATGTCGGCAGATGACTGTTTTTGTCTTGAATGTTGATGGTAGCAACGGCCGTGGAGGAGAGGGCCGGCTTGCCAAAATCTCTTGCTTGAAGAACGACTTCATACTTCTTTGCTTTCTGAAACATATACAAAAGATGATATTTTAGATTAACAAATCAGTGTGTGTGTGATTCCGTGTCCATGGAGCTGCCCATTTGTGGCGGTACAGTAAGTCTCACATCGTAGTCAAAACATCCTTTAGTCAAGATGAGCTGGGCCACTCCGTTAGAAATCTGCTTCAGATCAATCTGGGGCTCCGCGGGGCTCTGTGACAGCTTAGTGACGGTGATTTTAGAGTTGTCCGTGTCAGTCTGATCACTGTCAGTCATTACCAGCGGTATCAGCACGGTCCCTTCAGGAAGTCAGGAAAGCAAACGAAAGCGAATGGGTTTGAGAAGTGACTGCAGGAAGATGTGATGCACGCTGGAGTCGCCCCCGAGCTACTCACCCTCCTCCGTATCTTCTGGCATGTCTGCGTGCAATCCCTTTTTGAAAAACGGTGGGTTGTCATTGATGTCCGTTACTGCTATGTTGAAAGATAGCTCCTTGTCTATTCTTTCACCCGTCACTCTGTTCAAGATGTCAAACGTGATCTGTGGTTGAAGGTACACATGTGAAAACAAATTTTAATGGTTACAAAATGGTTACAAAATGGTTACAAATGTTACAAATGCTTACAAATGGTTAAGAAATGTTAAACATTGTTACAAAATGGTTACAAATGGTTACAAAATGGTATGAATCATCACAGGGATTGACAGCTCACTTTGAAGAAGTCGATTTTCTCTCTGTCCACAGATTTGTTCGCATAGACTACTCCGGTGTTCTCGTCGATGTAGAACACATCTTTTGGCTCCTCGTCCACCCCCCCCCCACTTATACGGTACATTTGGCCCGAAGTAACCGTCTGGTCATTATACATCTGGAGTAAAAACACAAAGCGTGGATCTGTTACTGTTTGCTTCCTTTCGCCCCCGCCGAGATATCGAGCCGCTAACGTTGAATTTCATTCATAAACTTGATGTCCTCACCCTCGAAATTTCTTTGGGGAACGGCCCAGGGTCTTCTTCGACTATTTCGACTGTAGACAACACCCATCTTCTTTTGGAACGCACCAAAAGCTCCTGTTTAAAACCACAATGCGTGTGTCAAACATGAAATTATTATCATTTTCTGTTGGAAGGAAAACATTTTGCCAGGAGTTTGGATTTCCAAACATGGAGCAGTTACCCGCTTGGCCTGCCTGAGGTGGATGCGAGACTCAGCCAGGGCCGTGAACGCGACCTGCAACAAAAAATAAGGATCGTAAACCACAGTGATAGGTGTACCACTTTGATTTTATGAAAACTTCTATCTGAGAACCACTTTAAGCTTCCTGTTCATCGAAACTGTTTAGCCAGCCAATTTCCCTTCGAGCAGGAGTGCATCATGTTACATCATGTTTAGCTTTATCTTGATGAAATCAGTCTTACAGTCAAAATTAACCCCTAAGGCAGCTATGATGGGAAATAAAAATATTAAAAAACTTCAATCGATAGCAAAGCATGTGAGTCACTGCAGTTATTGTTAATTTATATGATTAACTATGTCTTTATTTAATAGGGAATGAGGGAAGGAGAGCGATGTTAAAGGTTACCAGCCGGAAACGAACCGGTGACTTTGTAGATAAATCCAAAACCACAGCCACGACATATAGCCGATGCTTTTAATAATACAGTAATAATAATAATAATAATAATAATAATAATAATAATAATAATAATTCATCCTTTATTAGTCCCTCAGTGGGGAAACGTATTCTCTGTATTTTACCCATCCTTAGTAAGCAGTGGGCAGCTGTGAAGCACCCGGGGAGCAACTGACAGCGATGTGAGAATCACAAACATTTTTATATTTCATATATTCTTTCGACCGCATCCCACGATGGGAAATTACAATCAACAAAGGTCTCAAGCCGGACGCCAACCACGGACTGTAAAAATAAAATAATAAATAAATCCAATTTAAATAAGAAATGTAAATAACAAATAATAAATACATAATCCTAATAATAGATAATAATAATACAAATAATTTGGTAAGATTAATAATAAAATAAAGCCAAAATGTGACATCACATAGAAGCCAGTCTGTAAAAATGGGTTTTAAGAAGTGATTTAAAGGAGTATTGGACTTGTTTGCATGATTCAGAGGTATAATCATCATAAACGTGGCTTTTCTCTGTTGACTTTGATCTACAAGTCCACATTTCACTAGACCAGGTGTGTGTTAACAAAAATTTTGAGCAGGAAAACTTTTGTCACAAATTAAATCCACTTGACTGGAAAACAAGGTGTGACACCTGCCGACCTAAAAGGCACCGAGCAGACAGAGCAAATGATTGAGCTCAGACCGAAGTCATGTCCCGGTGAACTAAGCTACAATACAAGTACTTAGGGATCTTTTTAAGGAATTTAAAGAAGTTCTCCAGTGCACAGACTTGAAAAGATAAAGCCTGTTCCTTATTTTAAAAAGAAAGGAGCTGCCTTGCAGCATAACTGCACAAGATGAGATGAAATAAGTGATTCGAAACACCACAGGCCTTGAAACTGTGGAGTCAACAATGTGCGCTTTCCTTTCACTTGTGAATGAGCTCAGGTTACCACAAATACAACTGGTTTTCCTTGACAAGTTTATCCATCCATATCTGCATGCATGTGTCGTGTAACCACAAGCAGCTACAAATGCAAATAACAAAACATTTACTTTGCCCATCAAATCTTTGCTTGTTTAAATAGTGTGACGCCTTATTATATTTGTAGATGATTGAGAATGTCATACCAACAGAAGCAGGGAAATGGTCCTCATCCTGGTCCAGCCTGCTTGATATCCTCTGTGGGAATAGACCGAGAGAGTCAGAGTCAGCTTGAATAGGAGTGCAGGGGAGCCAGCCCACAATGCCTGCAGGCAACAGGTTGGCTGAGTTTGCAGCAAACAAAAGGCTGTCTGTGCCGCGAGCGGAGTCACCTGTCAAATGCTGTGTTTCTACATTTTAATATGTGTTGGATACAACCAGTAGGAGCTGTGGGTTATATATGACTATGTGTATTGGCCTCCATACCTGAGTATATTTTGTGAAAGATAATGTGGACTTGTTGGGCTTTTCGGCTGTGCTGAGCTCAGGTGAGCAGCCCTCCAGCGGACATTACATTACATTTTAAATCCACCGGTGCAGTTGAAGTCACTAATAGCACCAGCTGTCAGTCACATTTTGTTGTTTTGCATAATCCATACACTTACTGATTACAGGTGCCGACATGTCTGTTTACGTATCACTCAGAGGAAAGAAATGTTCACTCACATGTCTCACCTCTTCTTACTCTTGTCTTCAGGTGTTCTTGCATAGTTTCTATTGTACATACTTCTATTCTTCTTAACTCTTAGTGCTTATTTTACATATGCATTATCTATTTATCTGTATCTTATTCTGCTGCACAAAAAATATATATTTCCCCTCAGTGCTCACAAGAATCAACCAGAAAAGAGAGGAAAAACCCCAATTAAACAATAAACAAATAAATAAAACGAGCAAGGCAGAAAATTTGTTGTTTACCCTCCAACCCAACTCAACACTAGTTGGTATATTTTCTATTTTTTCCAATAAGAAATTTAACTAAAATATTGCAGCTGAAGAATACTGTCAAAGGGTTTTGCTGGAATTCACAGCACATGCTGTAGCAAAAATGTAATACAATTAAATATGCAATAAAAAAGCAGAGTATTCCCCATTCAAACTAAAAAGACATTTCTATGAGAGTGGCGAAAAATCTGTTACCAGATAACTTTAACAAAAAGAGTCTAGTTATACTGGAATCGGTACATTGGTGACAAATGCAAAAGGGAAAAAACGTGTATTTAAAGTTTTTACAGCAAAACTGTATACATTGGAGTCTGGTCCAGAAGTGGGTAATTATGAGACATTTTTCTACTTACCCAAAATATCAGTTATTTATTAGAAAACATATTTGGACAGTGAAGGAGGTCAAAACTGCTTTAATGAAACCTGTAAAATCGCCTGGTTCAGATGGTTTTCCCTCTGAAAGTTATAATCATGTCGATAAATCTGAATGCATGCCAATTTACCAACAGGATGCAGTCAATCAATGCTCGATACAGTTTAAATGGATTTCAAGTGGACGGAAATATTTGGGTCGGCTGTGTTCAGATATAGAAAACATAATTTCCAATAATATGGTCCTTTTAATTCCAAAACAGTAAGGCAAAAAAAGACAAATAAAATGTAGCTGGCTGAATGTATTTGTATTTAGTTTTTAATTACTGTCTGTGAAACCTAATTTCTTCTATCTACGCATACAAAATGTTTAATGACATGGGGTTTCATAAAAACACATTGATTAAAGGCACTTTATAAATATACATAAACAACTCTATCATAGTCTTAAAATGGAAGATTCCCTTATATTTATATCTGAATTAAACAGAAAGATATTTACTCATAAAACTAACTCAAACCTGTCCTCCTAGTCAATGTGGCTATATAATTAAAATTAATAATAATTTTCATTTTAAGTCAACACCTTTTATTGGAAGTACATTATACTACCAACGGATTTAGCTTTGGGACCTTTGTTTTGTCACGCATTGAGATGAAACTACAGGCAACGGTTTATATGATGTACTTCACTACTTAATCAAAAACAAAACAGTTTGTATGCGCTCATTGGACACATTTTAAATAGTTAAATGTGTTTGTTGTAAGATTTACAGTCGACATTGGGCGAAGGCGTGCTACAACTTCCTCAAGTAACTCCGCTGTCTTTGGACTGCAGTGGGAGGCAGCTGGAGAACCCGAATTGAACGAGGAGAACTCGCAAACCCGTCCATCACGGGGTTCCCCCAGGGCCCTAACGCTCAGATGTCAAGGTGATAAATTAGAATTCATAATCCTGTCTTGGATGTGGTTAATGCAGTGGGAGTAATTTATGAGGCAACTGACAACGTGGTTTATTTACGTAACATTCCTTTTGTTTCGGCTCAGTATAAAGAGGTTGGTTTCGCACTATGTTGGAGAGTTATACGTAGAAGTTGTAGGATGACGAAGAGGCGAACCATGTACTGTAAGGCCCGATGCAGCGTCTCATAGCTGTTCAGTTCAGGCCAACAGTGCTGCAAGCGACACCAGTCCTTGTCACAAGATACGGCACATATGCCTTCAAATTATCGTTAATGTTTTGAAGAAAACGCGTGAGGGTAAACTACGGGCCAACTTGTGAAACTAGAAGAACCAGAAAGCTCAATGGAGGAACAACAGAATGCGTCAGGGCGGTAAAGTCGAGGGACATAAAACATTAAAATTCTTTGGTACTTCTACACTATAATACAGGTGAACAGGTGATAAATAGCTCCTGACATGCGTCATCAAAGTCTCAATCCTGTCGCCAGACTCCCGTCTCATCACTGATCGTCCCTCCCTTTCATACAGAGATCTTGTCCCTAGTTCTATACGGAGGTAACCTTACACAAAACCGGTCTGTGGTGCAAAAAAGGTTGGGGGCCGCTGTTCTATACAATCCGACTTATTTTTGCAAACAGAGGAGTCGCCCCCTGATGGCCATTAGAAAGAATGCATGTTTAAAGAGTTCCTTGTGCAACTCCCTCCTAACATACAATACAAACAGGAGGAACGATTACAGAAACAAAAAATGCCGACATGTTTAGATTCCACTGTGTGTGTCGACTCACTTCCAGTAGAGGTTGAGAAACAGCAGCACAGTAAACGTAAAGTCTTTAAACAGTTTGGTTTTTATTTCGTTCATATCAAGGTGTTCAGTTCAAGTGGGGGAAGAGGTATTCTACACATCATGTAACACTCAGGGTTCATACACATTCTGACAAATGGATTTCCAGGACTTTTCCAGGACTTTAAACCAAATTTCCACGACCAAACATTTTGTGAAATCTGGGTGTAAACATGAAAAAATTATAAAATGTAGTATTTAAACTAACAATGTGGATTCCAAAGCATACAGTATTCCTTAAAAAATGTTCCATGACTTTTTCATGACTTTTCCATGACTTTTCTGTGACTTTTTCATGACTTTTTCAGGACTTTTCCAGGACTTTTCCTGGACTTTAAACCAAATTTCCATGAGCAAACATTTAGTGAAATCTGGGTGTGTCCATGAAAAAGTGATAAAATGTAGTATTTAAACTAACAATGAGGATTCCAAAGCATACAGTATTCCTTAAAGGACACAAATGAATGAGAGACAATAGTTTGATTAAAAGAATAAACATTTATAGATATACTCAGCGTATGCCTGCTTATATTTTGAGTCTTTCTTTTAAAAGCATATTAATTATTTCAAACTCAGACATGAACACATGAATATAACACATTTTCATGACTTTTCCAAAACTTTGGGGATTTTTCTGGAAATACCAAATGCCAAATTCCATGACTTTTCCAGGTTTTCCATGACCGTCTGAACACTGTAAAAAGGTTGTTTTGAACGATGCCGTGGGTTCGACCAGGGGAACGCTGTTTTGCGTATGTAGCGCTCCACACCCTCAACCCGCAGACATCCTACATACTCACACACCCACACAAACAGATACACTGTGCAGCAACAAACTAATTATTTTTCAGATGAATTACTCACTCGCCACATGGTCAAATATATTCAACTCCCAAAATGAGAGGAGCAACTCACTTATACAGTAATGCGACACTCTGCAGTTACATAATTGATAACGTATAATGCACTAACGACAACGAAATGGCATGCATTTACAAACACAGTTCCATCCGTCATACTGTGGCGGGTTTGCACATGCAAGTGGCAATACATTTAAAATGCTTTTTAATTGTTGGTTTTTGCTCACTGTGCCTGAATCCCTGCCTCGTGCTGATTATCTGAATCACAAAAGGAAGATTCGTAATTAAACTGCAATCTTAGTTCGTTTGAAGTCGGTCCATTCCTGTCAAACGGCTGTCAATCAACTGTTAACGACTTTAATTCTCATTGTGATGCGTGGTGACTCCTATGAGAGAATGCTATGTACTGTCATATACATGACAATAAAGATGAGGCACATCCGATGGCCTCAGCGTTCAGATGTACGTAAAAGTTAAAAAGCTTTTATTGCTTTTGACAGATTTCCTTTGTCAATGGATTCCCTCACTAAACAGGCCTTCACTCTGTTATTTTACTTGTGTTTACGCTCCTGCTTCACATGGCTGTTCAAAAAAATGTCCCTCTGGCAGTGAGAGGACCAAAGAATGTGTTTTGCCATCCCAACCAGAGCACGCTATGGGAGCAGGATGACTCATGTCATTTGCATATTGATTCAATGACGCCAAGAGTTTCAGCATAAGTAGAGTGTTTATCACCAAGGTTGGACAGACAAAAACCCGTTGATCTCAGGGAAAATTCACAAAGGAGGAGCAAATCACAGCCAGGTCAACCATGCTAGGGTTCCCCCCCCCCCAAAAAAAGGATGGCAAATGTAGAGAGACTCTTTTCACCCATGTATCTCTACAGAGAGTGAACATCTCTCTTTAAGGAGATTTAGTTTCAAGGCATCTTTCCTCCTCGTCTTCCTCCTCCGTTTCTTCATCCCTGGCATGGGGAACAGAGGTCAGCAGCAGGGTGTCGGCATGGACTTCCTCATCGTCCGACTGGATGACGGGCGTGTCGGCGCCGCCCCCGCTGGTGTCGCTGGAGCCCGACGACGTTGGGGACATGCGGGGCTTTGAGCCGCGGTGCACCTCGTCCTGCCGCTTCAAAGGCGCGCGCTCCCGGTACACGACCTCTGCCTCTTCATCCTCTTCATCCTCCTCCTCATCTTCCTCTTCCTCTTCGTCCTCACCTAAAATGTCACACAAATTCTTTTTATTAAACCTGATTTTTTAAAGAGAGTTGCTTATTTAACTTTTGCCCATGCAAACCAATTAGGAATGTTTATGTACCAGTATATGTGGAAATTAAAATTATTCTCATATACATTATTCATATATAATATAGCAAAGTGCTGTGCATTTTGTCTTTGAGGCAGCTTTTTAATACAAGCTGTCCCGGCAAGACACAATTTATATTAATGTCAGATTGTACCGGATTTAAAAAAAAAAGTTTAATGGATGAAATAGTAAATAATAATATAAAATATATTAAAAAAACATAAAAATATTTAGTCTCTAAACGGAACATCAGCCCAAAATCTTTACATTCTGAGTTATACAACTTAATCGGCCTGCTTTTGTAAAAAAATCTGCATGTGAAAATTGATATCATGATTGGCTTTAGGGAAGATCAATCAATCAAGGCTCCAGAGGCCTTCGGAGCACCTGGAAGTGGGGATGCCAGCGCTCCCTCCTCTGCTGATCCTGAGTTGAGGAACACGTCGAGGGCCTCCTGGTCCGAGATGTCCATCAGGTCCATCTGCTCCAGGACGTCCACGTTCACCTCCATAGATGAGATGCTGCCCATGGGGGCTGCGTATGCATATGGATCATGAACACATCATCCATCCATCCATCCATTTTCCACCGCTTATCCGGGGTCGGGTCGCGGAGGCAGCAGGTCAAGCAGGCTGACCCAGACTTCTCTCTCACCCGCAACATCTACCAGCTCATTCTGGGGGATCCCGAGGCGTTCCCAGGCCAGCTGGGAGATATAATCCCTCCAGCGTGTCCTGGGTCTTCCCCGGGGCCTCCTACCAGTTGGACGTGCCTGGAAAACCTCTAAAGGGAGGCGTCCTGGAGGCATCCTAATTAGATGCCCGAACCACCTCAGCTGACTCCTTTCGACACGAAGGAGTAGCGGCTCGACTTCAAGCTCCCTCCTGATGTCCGAGCTCCTCACCCTATCTCTAAGGCTGAGCCCGGCCACTCTACGGAGGAAACTCATTTCGGCCGCTTGTATCCGCGACCTCGTTCTTTCGGACACGATCCAAAGCTCGTGACCATAGGTGAGGGTTGGGACGTAGACCGACCAGTAAATTGAGAGCTTTGCCTTTCGGCTCAGCTCCTTCTTCACCAAGACGGCCCGGTGCAACGCCTGTTTTACTGCTGCAGCCGCACCGATACGCCTGTCGATCTCCCGCTCCATTTTACCCTCACTCGTGAACAAGACCCCGAGATACTTGAACTCCTTCGCTTGTGGTAGGCACTCTGTCCCCACCCGGAGGGAGCAATCCACCGGTTTCCGGCAGAGCACCATGGCCTCAGATTTCGTGGTGCTGACTCTCATCCCCGCCGCTTCACACTCGGCTGCAAAACGCCCCAGTGAATGCTGGAGGTCATGGTCCGAGGAGGCAAACAGGACCACATCATCTGCAAACAGCAGAGAGGCTATCCTGAGACCCCACGGCTGCGCCTAGATATCCTGTCCATGAAAGTCACGAACAGGACCGGTGATAAAGGGCAGCCCTGGCGGAGGCCAACACCCACCGGGAACGTATCTGACTTACTGCCGAGGATACGAACACAGCTCCTACTGCAGGCGTACAGAGACCGGATGGCCCGTTGCAACGGGTCCGGCACACCATACTCCCGCAGCACCCCCCACAAAAAGCCCCGAGGGACCCGGTCGAAAGCCTTCTCCAAGTCCACAAAGCACATGTAGACTGGTTGGGCAAACTCCCAGGACCCCTCCAGTATCCTTGCAAGGGTAAAGAGCTGGTCCACTGTTCCACGACCAGGACGAAACCCGCACTGTTCTTCTTGAATCCGAGGTTCGACAAACGGTCGGAGCCTCCGTTCCAGCACCCTGGCATAAGCTTTTCCCGGGAGGCTGAGTAGTGTGATACCCCGATAATTCGAGCACACTCTCCGGTCCCCCTTCTTGAAGATGGGAACCACCACCCCGGTCTGCCAGTCCATGGGCACTGTGCCCGACCCCCATGCGACATTGAAGAGGCGTGTCAGCCAAGACAGCCCAACAAAGTCCAGCGCCTTCAGCATCTCAGGGCGGATTTCATCCACCCCCGGCGCCTTGCCACCAAGGAGCTTTTTGACTACCTTAGTGGCCTCTGCCAGGGATATGGGTTCATCCAACCCCAAGTCTTCAGGCGCTGCCCCCTGTTCAGGGGACATGTTGACCGGGTTTAGGAGCACATCACTTATGTCAAAAGGGACACATGTTTTGTAAATGTTGAGGTCTTTTTAAAATTGTGTTAATAAACAGTGACACTTAAAAACAGGCTTTTAATGCATTTTAAACCTATAAATAGTTTGCAAAGCAGATTTTAAATGCTTGCCCATCAAAAAATAACTTTCAAAATATTTCTGTATTTATGGACTGTCACTCACGTTTCCTGCAGTCGACCTGCAGGTGAGCAGAGGGCAGGTAGTTGTCCACGTCGTGCTGGAAGACCTCCTCGAAGAAGCGCTGCCTCTCCCTCAGCTTCAGGTGCTGGGCACAATCATTGTCCAACCCCTGCTGGGAGATGTCCGTCTCCACTGATCACCCAAACCAGACATAAAAAACATTCTTCACTGAAAAGGACTTGTCTCATGTTCAGTGTAAAGCACAGATGCACTGCAGACTTCCTGTTTCCTTCCTGTTTCACTGTGATCTTTCTGAAAGCCTTTTTCTTGATAGCAGATGGAGTAAAAACCATCTTTCTCTATATTGAAGAACTGTCACCAAGTTCAACCATGAACTTCATCATTTTTCGATCCCCTCATATTTGTGACGGTAAATATGGCTGTTAAATGTGTTGATCTCTAATGTAAGCAAGAGAAAATATAATACATTATCTAAACATGGGGAGGGGGGGGGGGGGGGGGGGGAGTTATACCATTTCCAGCCATTGGTGGAGCTTGAAATGCGTCATCTTTGTTACGGGGCATCTTTTTGACGTTACTGGGATATTATTTGTTTATTTCTCTGCGTGACAATGCAGCCGTGTGATGAATAACCAGAGAGCAGCGGTCCCCGGGTCCACCTCCAGCATCGACCTCTGCCACCATGACCAGCTGTGGTTGTGTAACTGCTGCATCCTCCCCAGCACACATTGTGCCTTCTCCCACTGGGCTCCAAGAGCTGACACTTTGATTC
Organism: Cottus gobio; assembly: GCA_023566465.1. Classification (NCBI taxonomy): domain Eukaryota; kingdom Metazoa; phylum Chordata; class Actinopteri; order Perciformes; family Cottidae; genus Cottus; species Cottus gobio. Next base: position 4,593,044 of record CM042215.1, on the reverse strand, counting down.
ATGTCACCAGTGTTTCAACGTGTGTGTGTGTGTGTGTGTGTGTGTGTGTGTGTGTGTGTGTGTGTGTGTGTGTGTGTGTGTGTGTGTCTACTGTCACCCTGGCTAACATTTCAGTTGGTGAAGTAACTGTTAATGCATTCAATGACATTGTACACTGATTATAGATATAAACAAGTATTAACTTGTATTAACTTTAACTTATAAAAAGGTGGGAATCTCCTGCTTATTCCTGTTTGACCATGAAACTGAGGATGTTTTTTTTTTTTGGGGGGGGGGGGGGGGTCTTATGGTGGCACAAACTAGACATTTGATGAAACCTGGAACATGAGATGCCCATTTTTCCATTGTTCTCTGATATTTTGCGGTTGATTAATTAATCGAGGAAATAAAGATGACCCACTTTAAATTGTCGCCCATCTGCACTCCAGCAAGATGGCACATGCAGCAACATGAACTTCTTGCATACTTGGCATTGCGTATCAAGCCGTGTCATCATATTTAAGAGACTTACTCTTTAGGGAGACCTCAACATGCCGGCTTGCCAGAACCCCTTGCCTCGCTATCTGGTGGCCACCTGCCTGTCTGTGATCATTCAGCAGTTGTTACGAGGCTTCTGATGATGGAGCTTCACGGCTTACGTAAACTTCAGCTTTGCCTGCTGGCCTGATGGGGGGGTCTCTCTCTCTCTCTCTCTTTTTCTCTCCCTCTCTCTCTCAAAATAATTGTGCAACTCAAGTGGACGTGCCCAACCCACGCACAAGTTCAGCTGCATGCCTCCATCTGTCTGCCACAGCGTGGGGAAAAAAAAAAAAAAACATGTACGTCAAAAGCTGACTCATCAAGATAACCTCTGAGTCTGCTGTGCAAGACGTGTGGGAGATCTGCATGCTGATTGGTTAAACGGAGAATTTGAAGATGTTCAACCCTATCTCTCTCTAGACAAGTGAAAAAAAAAACGGCATTTGTTACCGTTGTTCTCTGCAAAATCTGGAACCCTGCTTTGTTCCTTGTGTTGCGTTTCCAACTATGAAAGTGCCTTTACAACATATGAGTGCAGAGGATGTCATTTTTTACAGTGTAGGTTTTACAGCGTGGACTTTACAGTGTTTTGGCTCACTCGGATATTCGGGGAGCCTCCAGGATCTGAGCTGCCGAGAGCAAACACAGACCTTCGGAGCCTTTTGCTCAATTTGCACACCGATGCCGACAGAAACAGAATAATTCTGCTGGAAATCAAAGTCAGCGTTGGAAGTTTGTGTTGAACGCGGTCGCTGACGACAACCCTGAGAGAGGATGGTTGTGTGTGCATTACGGGCGATTACGGGCCGATTCCTGTCATCATATTTTTATTTTCTTTAACTCAATGGGTTTAAGTCTCTAAAAGGCTGCCCAAAAGAGAACCTTATCATGAGAAGATGATCAATTGTTGCATAATGAATAACTGAAGGTATGAGCACTCACTGTCAGCCAAAAGGTGACACTGATGTGCAAAAAACAGTTTTGTGCAAGAGTTGGTGAGCACGAATGATGACAAGGCCACGCATTCATCTTTTTAGAGTGCTGATATGCGCTGCCTGTTAGGTAAGTGTCGACCTTGGAAGATTTAGAGACAGAGCTTAAAAAAAGAGGAAGAAAAAAAGGCCAAAGAGAGAAGTGGTACAGGGCTTTAAATCTGCTGGCTTTACCAGAGAGACACTACATTAAAACACAGCGTGGCTTTGTTGGAACCACTGATGGACACTAGAAACAGTATTATTTGAAAAGAAAACAAAAGAATTATTGAAGTATGAGCGCAAAAAGTGGTGCCATTTTACTGCTGATGACTCTGGGACTCGGTTGCAGTGCTATTACTGTTAGCGCTGCATAACATGATCAGGAACTATGTCAGTTCAGGTTCCACAACTACATTCAAAAACAAAGCCGGGAGACTATAAAGGTGTGGTCTGAGCACTTAAGGCTAAAGAAAGAGAAAGTTATATGTTACTAACTGTTGTTAGTAAGCTAATTAGCCAGGTATGCTAATGATTGGAGCTATGCTAAAAACTGTTGAGCCGCAACAAACGCTGTATAAGGAAATGTCGCAACATTTTCATCCACGATGCGGAAATAAGCTCAAAAGTTCACGATAACCAATTTTACCAAAACAACACACCAGGCCACCAAATGAGCACACATCAAAAGGCTGTGCACATATAATGGTGTTAGCGGTTTTGCTACTTCCAGACAAACAAAATGTCATTATGAAAGCTGAGACTCCACATAGCAGCAGAATAAGTCTGAATTCACTAAACTAGCAGCAGCCAAAGATGAGAACAACTAAACTCCCCATCATGCAGCTATAACCACAAATGATGTCTTAGCATCGCGGTTTTGTGATCAAAAGTTGTCTCCAAGGGTATATCAGCACTGCTAATGACTACTCAAATGCCATTTTGAGTCAATTTCAGCCGTTTTTATTAATATGCATGGAGGAGGCCTCCTCCAGCATCCAACAGCCTATCCTCAGCCTACCAGGTGAAAACATGCTCTACGCCTCCATCTGGTGGATGAATCTTGGTACTGCACCCATCCTAAAGGCATGAGTTTCAATACAGAAATGAGCGGGTCAAATAGACCAATGAGTTATGGTTTTTATTTGAATGGGAACATGTATAGAGGTCTGTTTAATTTAGTTTTTTTTTAAACTAAGCCAAAAACAGTTGTATTTAAATAAATAAAATAACTATACAAACACCTATTGGCATGTAAATGACATGTAAATGTGTTTTGCAGTTACCTGAGAACATTTCAAATGGCAGAGATTGTACCCACATGAACCCAAATGGCCAATTTGAATATTCTGCCTTAACATGCCTCAACTAAAAACCTCTCAAACTTTCACTTTCACTTTATAAACCCCAGTCTATGCTCAGGTCATGTTCAGATGTCGTGGTTTGCAAAAAGTGTACAGTTTTGCTAGGCAGAAATGAAAAATGTAACCTCAATTTCCATATACCCTTTGAAACATATACAGATGCTTTCACCTTTACAGAAATATCACAAGTGTTACCTTTATTATAATAGCAAAACTATATGAATAGACCTAGTATTTGTAGAGATATTCTGTATTAATTTCGACCATGGCATCCTCGAGCCAGAAGCCTGTTGAGCAGATTTGAAGTTAAAAACATCAGTTTTTGATTAGACTACAAATAATACCAGGATTTAACTGTCGATTTCACTGGCTTAAGGGACCTTAAGCTTCAGAGAGACCAAAGCTTAGAGCGTTTGCTTAACTTGTTGATTCCTAAAAGTTGGTAAATATGAGTGGCACAGTTCCAAATGATGGCTCATTGCTCATTTCTCTCGTGCCAGAGGAGGCTGTTGACCTGCTTTACAAGCTAACATCTGAGATGCAATGTAACGCAGCAATACTGGACTTTTAGCTCATCTCTACAACACTTCCCCTCTGCACTGAGACAGAAAGTCACAACTGAGTTCAGCTTAACAGTAAGAGCTGCCCTCTGAAATGCCATAACCCTTTTGATCTGTCACAGGACCCATGCCCCCTACCCAGAAATCCCTGCTCCATCTCAGCCTGCAATGAAGGATAATTACCCAGGGCTTACAGTTACATAATGCTGGTGCAATCCTTCAACCGCACACCCAACAACATAGACGGCTGGATGGGAGCTGCATGATTACGCAGTTTACTGCCTCGGCTGTGTGTAAATCTCTGTGTTGGCTGAACTTGTAGGAAAGGAAAGGAAGGCAGGAAGGAAGGAAGGAAGGAAGGAAGGAAGGAAGGAAGGAAGGAAGGAAGGAAGGAAGGAAGGAAGGAAGGAAGGAAGGAAGGAAGGAAGGAAGGAAGGAAGGAAGGAAGGAAGGAAGGAAGGAAGGAAGGAAGGAAGAAAAGGAAAAAGAAGAGAGAATGGGGTGTTATGCAACAGGAGTCTACTGTGCATTATTCCCGGTATAAAGTAGCTGTAGTGTCAGTGATTTGAGGCGAAGAGCATTACTGGGTCTGCTTGCCTCAGCTAAGTCTCATACCGACACAAACACGGGTGCAGTGACGCAATGCATTCTGGGCATTTGTTATGTGTCAAGGCAAACACGCTCTGCATTTATCCTCCTTTTGCTTCTTTATCCTCTTTGTGGTCCTCTTTTCCTCAACCATCCTAATTCCTTTTCCTCTATCAGATCATTAGCACTTCTTTATATTTGGGACTCTCACACAAAAGGGGGGAAATGGTGGGAGGAGGGGGAGGGGGAGGGGGAGGGGGGGGGGGTGATCCAGGGCCAGAGGTGACAGCTGAGCTGAAGCACATGATTTTTTTTTTTTCCAATCCTTCTGATGATTCCTCTGCAGTCTGATCCTTCAGCTCCGCCTACATTCCCGTTTCAATACGCCAAATCCCACTCCGGCTTCTCTCTCGTGGGGTTTTATTTCGTCATGCGATGATCATTTCGTCTTCTCTCTTCTCTCTTATCAGCATCTTTTTCCCGCGACGGAAACATTAAACACGCGTCATTAGCCATTCTCTGTGTCATTCTGATGCTGCAGTCAGACATCAGGAGTCCTGGGAACTGGGAAAGACTCAGGGAACAAGTGTTCCCATTGAAGAGAGTCACATGGCGGAGCGTTCAATCCCCCTGTGGCCAGTGGAAAGAAATCCCATGATCATCTTTCTGTTTTTGAGAGAGCAGAGAGACTGGGCGAGAGAGAGAGAGAGAGGCAGTTGGACTGCATGGCCAGATTCATCTGACAGCCCATCCATCTCAGACTCCGCCCCTCACTCTCCTGCAGCTCCTAATTCCCCGGTGGGGTCCGGTGACGGTGTCAGCCGGCTCTCAGCAGCGTGGCAGCCGCATCATTTGTAGGTATTACTACTATTATTCACCGAGCCAATGGCTCTCCTCCGCCGGCCTCGTGGCCGCGGCAGCAGTCCATCAAGCATAAATCATTTATGAGTGAGATCACTGCACCACCACAGCCTCCTCCTCCCCAGCCACGCTGCCCCCCCCCCCCCCCACACACACACACACACACACACAGCCGTGGAGTGGAAAGTGTATCCAGACGGCTCATTTACGCCGCCGTGGTACCCACCTGTTCCACAGCACCCACCGGCATCATCCTCAGACTGCAGATGCTTTACATACTTAAATTATTAAAAAAACAAACGTCTTCATCGCTGCTTCACTTCAGTTTCCTCTGATCCCAGATCTGTGATAATGTGTTGAACCTCGCCCTGTGAGCGTGTGATCAGATTGTGTATTCCCAGGACGATCCCAAAGACATTAAGGCACTTCACTCGGGGCTAAATGCAAAGATGACCTCCAGCCATACCCACTGCTCCCGATTTAGGTCAGTCATAACAGAGCTCAGGAGTCCCATGAGCGGTGCTCTGCCTCCCGTCTGGACACGCTAACAAACACACAGAAACTTAAAAACAGCTCTTGGTGAGGTCGTGTGTGCAATTAGAAGGCAAGACAATGCTTCTCTGACAAGCAGTAGCTTGTTAGCCTGTCTCCCCCGTTTCTATATAAAGACCAGCAGTGGTGGTTATCTCTTCACTGTGATTAAACCTCATCTGTACCAGAGTGCCGCACCAGCATCGAGGCTGTCAAGGCTTCATTTAGTCCAGGAGAGATGAGACAATTAGATTGTTAAAGTATGGTTGATCATAAGATCAAGAAGTAAACATGTGTAATTCAGCTTGTTTTGTGTGCATGTGTAATCTTTTTCAGACAGAGAATATGATGCGACAGCCATGCAGTGCCTGTATTCACACTGTGTGGCACGTAAAGTACAGTTGATCTGTCCAACCGCTTGCATAATGAGCTAAGTTTGCTTGGAAATGGTGAATCATGAGCCGTGCAGAGCAGGGAATTAATATTCTTTGCACACTTATATAATACAACTTTCCCCTCATGCAAACAACTGTGTACATGAATGCAAACACCTGCTCAGAATGGAAAAAGAGCACGTTAAGTATTTAAAACATCCAGGACATTAAGTTATTTTACAGTCAGCTCAGTGCCACTTCTCAGTGGACTCCTTCACTCGGTCGGTACTCACATGCCAGGCGCTTGTTGTGGTTGGCTGACCCGGTGGACGACATGATCCCGTGGATGTGGGACCCCGTTGTTGTTGGGTTTTTTTTGCCTTTGAGTGTGTGTGTGGATTTTCTTTCTTGTCGCTTCCTGTCAAGGCTCCAGGACAGGATGCTGGTGTGTGCAGTGGCTGTTACATCTTTTGACTTTGGCAACCGGGACTATCAGAGATATTCACAGAAGACTTTATCTCCCTCCTCCTCTCCTCCTCTCTTCACTCTGCTTCTCTTTTTTCTCTCTTGCTATGTTCCTCCCTCCCCCCTTTTTCTGATCGCCTTTGCTGTTCTTTCGAGGTTTTCCCTCTCACTGCTTCACACTCTCATCTCAGCTGCCTCTCACACACACACACACACACACACACACACACACACACACACACACACACACACACGCACACACACACACACACACACACACACACACACACACACACACTCGTTCTCTCTGTAAGGTTGTAGGGAACAGTGCAGCTTAGGGACGGGAGAGGAGGGGGGAGGGGGAGGGGGGGCTACGGCATTGTGGCCTGTACCAACTGGTGACAACGAGGGGGTCAACAGGATATGGGAGCGTATGCACGATAACCCCCTCCCCCCATTTTATTTATATAATGTGTATTTATGTATTCACTTTGTAGGCTGAAAGCTTTAGAAATTTGAAAAGGAGGCACTGCATATTAATATTAATTAGAAAAACAAGGATGTAAGAAATCTACATGATTGGCTCTTTCACAGCGCTTTATGTTATTTGTGATAAAATCAATGTAATGCATGTGTTACATCATATTATCTCAGGTTCAGTTTGTTTACGGGTTAATTCTACTATTTATTTAACTTTAACCGTATCATTTTCTAATTAAGTATACAGTTTATGTTATGAAACATCTATTCTAGGGAATTTATTATTGCATTTCTATAAATAGTTGAGGACCTCCTGGGAGATATGTACACACATTTGTACGCATACATTCTTGATCTATTAACAAGATTAAGTGAAACAAAATTATGTTTTTGCAGCTTCTGCTTAAAGGCGCAGTGTCGCTTTGCGCTGAATGCTAACACCGCCATGCTAGCAGGCTCGGAGGGGCGATGCTAACACATGCTAATGGATTATTTTCACTACTATTAGCTAATTATCACTGAACACAGAGCACAGCTGAGGTTGATGGGGGTTTCATTTATTTTGCATTTGGTTATAATAAGTTATAATCCAAGGCTAAAGTCAGGTTAACCACCAAGGTTCTTATAATTTGTGCTTTCAGAACCTTAAATAGCAAATTACAGACATCTGTTTAATATTAATAGGATCACAAAGTCAGTATGATTCATCCTGAAGGGGGGTGAATCTGGATCCATCCCATAATTTAGCTTCTCCAGAGCCACAAAAGATATTATACGACTCTTTTCACACGCTGAGTTCATTCTTCACGATGCTTGTGTAAAAATCATTCAGGTTCCCCCTTTAACCGTTTAACGAATCAGCTATTCTTTATTAATGGATTAATAATCAGCATCCACCTCATACCTCATACTTAAATACACTTGTCACTTTCACATAACACTTACATTCTGTGCACTTTATTTTATTTTATATTCTACTGCAGATTCAATTGTAAATATTCATTCATTTATGGTCCCATGTATTGCACTCTGTTTATTGTTAAATGTTTATTGTTAAATGTTAAATGTTATGCAACTCCCGCCAGGACAAATTCCTTAAATGTGAAAAACATACATGACAATAAACGGTTCTGATTTTGAGATCCCAGTTTGTAGAAAACCTCCTTTGCTGGTGTAGATTGTCCTCTCACTTTGTCTTTTTCATATATTATGTTTAAATTCAGGAGGGGAACTTGTCAAACTTCCCTTCTGAGAAAGAGCATCATGATTACCTTCATGAAAAAGAGCAGCAGAGCATCCACACAACTTGTTAACATTTACATCTGCAGACTTGACATCTAATTAAAAGGTGAGAACGACATTGAAAGTACGTCACAAACTCTGTATTAATAGCAGCAAAAGGTTGCAGCGATCTTTTAAACAACCGAGTGAGTTTGCACACGTTTGAGCTCGTGTATCTTTTGTAAAATATCAATAAAAAGAATAACATCAATGCTTTGCTGCATGCAAATAAAAATGGATTGCTCTCGTTGCCTTTGTGCGGTTTGTTAACGTGGCGTGCAAAAGCATGTACCGCTAACATGTAATTAAGCACACACTGACACACACCATTAAAAAAGGCACATGTTCTGAGAAACACTGCTGCAAAGGCACACTGTGACTGTCACACATGGGGGGGGGGGGGGGGAGGGGGTGGGAGGTAATAGGCACTTAGCAGCATGGATTCTTGCAGGCCTCTTTCCGTAATAAGAGGCTTCAAACAGCCGGTTGCATCACATGTTCAGTTGGAGGAGGCTGCTGCAGTGAAACCGCTAATGTCATGGAAAACACATTGCAGACGACGTTAGGAGACGGATGCATATAATATGGAATGATTCATGGCCTCTTCCTATTACCATTCTCATATGATTATTGATATTTGATAGTGAGAGAACATCTTCCCCGTCCCTGCAGGTGCACTCACCACTGTAGAGGACTGAACGGTGACTCTAAATCCTCTTTGGTGAGTCAACATCGCCATCTGCTGGAGGAGATCGTGTATTACACTTTAGCTCACACTAAAGAGCTATATAGCATGAGTGCCTCAACAAGTTGCAACACAGAAAATGACTTTTCCAGATTAGAAGTCGTCCTGACCAACAACAGATCCAGAGTCAGCTTTTAATTATACGTGTCATCGAGAAATTCAACACAATAATCACATTTAAAATGAATATTTCAGGTTTCAGACACTCCCAGGTTAAATTCATTCAGGTGAACTAAAGGGGATTTCCACAGTGTCATCGTGTGCATGTGTGTGTGCATGTGTGTGTGTGTGTGTGTGTGTGTGTGTGTTGTGCCTGTTGCTCTTTCAGCACTATCAGTGCTGGCTTCCTCTTTGAAACTGCGTTGTCTCAATCTCCTGCAGCACAGCCTCTGATGTGGCTCGTGAGTCATACTGTGGTAAATATACACATTTGGCGCATGCACTCGCACAGACAAATGTGTACTCTCACATCCACGCACACACTACAGCTCGTATTCCCGTTGCCTTCCCGCTACGCCTCGGCTGAGCAACACACGCAGCGAGCCTGCTGCTGCCATAAGCTGCGGGACGAACAACACGCGGCTCAGTGACAGCCAGAGAAGTTGACATCTTCACAGCCCGCACCAGACAGTGAAGTCAAACTTCATTAAAAATATCACATTGTGCAGTGCGGTGGGGGGGGGGGGGGGGGGAGTCTGTCGGTCACCATGGCAACAGACATCCAGGTGCCAAACGCACGGAAGTGCACACCTGCCTGTGCCAACCTGCGCCTCTTAGCCCGCCTGTTAGACACGCGCGCAGGACGGAGTGTGGCGGCGCCTTTGTTCTGGGAGGAGGGAGGACGCGTCTCTGCCAAGGTGTTAATTAAGGAAAAGTTGTCGGGATTACGCGCGCGCTTCAAGCTCCGAGGGCGCGCGAGCCTCTGTGCGTGAAACAGCATTGAGAGCGACAGCGGCGTCTTTGAACGCCTCATACAGTAAATATACAAGCAGGGCCTTCAACACTCTGTTACAGTAAAGCTACTGACAGCACCGAGCTCAGCACATGTCTCGGTGGTCTCTCTCTCTCTCTCTCTCTCTCTTTCTCTGGGTGTCCGTGCTGTATAGTTCTGAAATTTGGAAATAGTCACAGCTCTTTGTGCGTCTGGGATCTGGGTTAACGTGATGGTTTGTGATGTTAGTTTTGCAAGTGTGTGTGTGTGTGTGCGTGCGTGTGTGCGTGCGTGTGTGTGTGTGTGTGTGCGTGTGTGTGTGTGTGTGTGTGTGTGTGTGTGTGTGTGTGTGTGTGTGTGTGTGTGTGTGTGTGTGTGTGTGTGCGTGCGTGCGTGCGTGCGTGCGTGTGTGTGTGTGTGTGTGTGTGTGTGTGTGTGTGTGTGTGTGTGTGTGTGTGTGTGTGTGTGTGTGTGTGTGTGTGTGTGTGAAAGCAGGCTGCTTGACAGTATCGGTTTGACTCGTCATGCTGAGCCGTGCCACTGACACACACAGCAGTGAACCCAGCGTCTCCTCGTGGATGTTACTCATTGTCAGATAACATTTTTTATTTTTAAAAAAGCAAACCGCACAGTCAAATGGAAAGGGTGACATGTGAATATATAGGCCAGCTATACGTGTGTGTTTCTCTTCCGTGAAGATGTCAGATCATGTGTGTGTGTGTGTGATATTGTATTTTGTGAGTCAACACATCAAAACAAAAACAAAAAAAAGCCACACAGCACGATCCAATGTAGGAAGACATTACATTACATTATATTAAAGTGTTAAAGTGTGTGTGTGTGTGTGTGTGTGTGTGTGTGTGTGTGTGCGCGCGTGTGTGTGTGTGTGCGTTAGAGTTCATGATTGGAAAAAATATAGCATTTGAATGTTTGTTGAATGTGCGTGTGTGCGTGTGTGTGTGTGTGTGTGTGTGTTTGTGTGTGTGTGTGTGCGTATATGTGGTTGTGTGCATGTGTGCGTGTGCGTGCATGTGTGTGAATATATGCATGAGTATGTGAGTCACGCACCACTATCCAGCCCCCTGGGCTTCGGGTCCTGATGCCCATCTTTCAGCTCCTCTCCTGCACACTGAACCCAGTGAACCTGCTGCTGTTTACACTCTCCCCCTCCTCCTGCTCTCTCTGTCTCTATTTATCTCCCTCACACACTCTCTTGCTCATCTATTCTCCCTCCGTCTCTCACTTACTTTCTCCCTGCAGCTCCCTACAGTACATCTCTCTTTCTCACACACTCACGCTCTCTTGTGTTCTCTCCTCGCAGCCCTTCCTCCGCCTCCCTTTATAACTGCGCCTCTGCAGATCAAGACGTATTCAGACTCAGACAGTCTCCAGCTCTGTCAGGTTCAGACAGACACTCAGGGTCTCTCTGTGTTAGGGGTTGTCTCTTTTCTCGTGGAGATGTGTGGCCAGAGAAAGAGCTAGACGGCAGAGTGGAGGTGAAGGAGTGAGGAGATGAATGAGGGGTGCCGATGCAAAGAAAAGGATGCCGGGGCTTTTCAGACGTTTAAGCATTTCTCTTGTTTCGAAGCCGAGGACGGAGTCGCCGCCGTCTCCCTCCTCCACACTGCCGTCTTCCTCCTCCACATCCTCATCATCATCCCGTCGCCATTAACGGCCTTCCAGACTCAAACGCTCGCTCCCTCCATCAGGTCGCGGAGAGCCGAGCAGCCGGCCCTCTCCGAGCCCCTTCTGTCGGTTGCAACTTTCTCCAACAGCAGACTGCTAACAATGTGGCGCTTTTATCTGTTTGCGTGCATGTCTGTGTCAGCAAATCTCCTCTTTCATGAATGAGGATGTGCGTGTGCGTGTGTGTGTGTGTGTGTGTGTGTGCGTGTGTGTGTGTGTGTGTGTGTGTGTGGGCATGTGCCGAAGATAGTAAGAGAGGAAGGTGCAGGATGAGCGTGGAGGAGGGGGGTGCATGCCGGCTGCAGAGATTTGAGTTTTGAGTCACTGGTTGATGTAACTTTACCCCCAAAAAAACAACAAAAACGTAATCTTTGGCCCCAGAGCTCTGGATTGCTTTGCTTGCACTTCTCAGGCGCGTTGTGGAACTGAAACACGCTGTTCATACTCCTGGTTGAGTGTGAGTTGAGTGTGAACGAGTGAGTGCTGGACGGCGCTCGAAAAGTCCATTGAGCTTCGGAGAGGAGGGATGCGGAGATGAGGGATGCGGAGCATCACACGGCATGCACCTCAGAGGAAGCGCATCCCACTGCGCCCCTGCGCGTGCTTTCGAGAGGTGTGTGTGAAATGCGTGTGAAGAAGCTCACGGGAGCGCCAGATTGCTATAATGGGAATCATACACTCCACCGTAGGCGGCGGGTTTCATTTCCATGCAGAGAGCCGAGCGCCTCGCATGCTTGAGCCACGCATTAAAACTACAAGCTTCGACGCTCGCTCGTGAATTACGCTCGTTTTCTTTTATTTATTTATTATTGTCCCAAAAGAAGAGCGTGCCTTCCCCTTGGTGGCACGCGTCGGGAAACCCCGGGCCCCCTGGTCACGGATACACCCGTAAACGGCTAATCGGGTATCAGACCAGCGGAGAGGAAAGAAATCGCCTCCACTCTGTGTCTCATTCATTATTCACAGGCAGCAAATGAAGTTGGTACAGTGGGAGCAATCAATTATAGATGAGAGAAGGGGAAAGAGAGCGAGATGAAGGGGATAGAGCGAGGCCTACCTCGCATGCGGCCGAGCTTTAGCGCGTCACCGAGCATCGCGGTGGCGCTCGGGCCGACCTGCATGCACAGGGCTGCTCAGGAAATGGACTCTGGAGGCCCAGGATCCAGCGTGCATGCCCCTTTTCACACCACGGCAAATAGCATTTGTTTGCTAATGACTCAGTGTGTGTGTGTGTGTGTGTGTGTGTGTGTGTGTGTGTGTGTGTGTGTGTGTGTGTGTGTGTGTGTGTGTGTGTGTGTGTGTGTGTGTGTGTGTGTGTGCTTTCATTTGGTTCGGTGCGCTCACGCAGTCATAGCGAAACTGCATCGGGTCTTTATCACAAATGTCGAGCAACAGTCATAGCGTGCCCCTCAGTGGGTTACAGCTCGCAGGATATCAAATTAGTCCAGAAGCAGCAGCGTTGAATCAACTGTCTTCAAATCTCCTCTGAGTTTGAGTCACATGGGCCCGGTGTTCGTGCCGTTCACTCCTCATAACTACAGTACAAGATATTGGACCACAAGCAGGTTTTCTGAGGGCAATTTAGACGTGATTCTAGGAATGGAGCATCAACAGAAAAGTGCCTTTTTTTTTTTAGTAATGCCTTCTTTGTTGATAGTCAGTTAGTGAAGAGTTAAATATAAATGTGGTGCTTTCAGCTTGTGATGCTGGAAACAGCTTTTTTTTAATCTCTGTAGCCATTTAAAGCTAATGATTTCCATCAGTAATGTGGTTTTAAGATTAGAAAAAGATGATGCTTTATTGGTCCATCTGCACAGCAGCAAAGAGGTGCAACAACAAGAGGGACCAGTAAAAAAAAAGTATAATAAATAAGTAAGTAAACAGTAAAAGTATATTAAATGACGCTTAAACTTGTCAGTACTTTTGCAAAACTTGTGTTTAAATTATGATAAGCTGCTTTATTAATAAACTTCCCTTTACTGGATTTGATTCTTCCTCTTGTGAAGTATTGTTTGTAGATGTTCACTGCGCTGTCCCTCTACATACATTATTATTTAGCATTCACCGTTAGCTCTGCATTTGATTTTTGGGACAATAACACGGCCCTCAAGCAGGATGTTCATTGTGGCTCTTATACACACATTCACGTTCGGCGTGGGGGGGCGTCCCATACTTGAGAGGTCACTCAGCTTCATATCGGTGGGCCCCCACTCTTGAGACTGGAAACTATGAAGATGTAAACTGTCGGTTCGTATCAATCTCTCTGTCACCTCAATTCGTTAAATGTCAGATTTTGGCTCCTGGAAACTGCTCTATTTGTGCCGTCTGTATTTGGTGTTTGTGTGTTACCGTGTGTGTGTGTGTGTGTGTGTGTGTGTGTGTGTGGGCAGAGAGGCTGTTTGATGTGAGTCAGATCCAAACCCAGGCTGGTTTCTCTCACATGTGTGTGGGACGCATCCAGATGGCTCCGCGGGACTGCACAAATGTCACTCTGATAATGAGACAACAGGGCCCTGCTGAAACACAGGTAGCAGGGCTGTGGCGCATGCTTTTGCACGCACACACACACACACACACACACACATGCACGCGCACGTGCACACTGAGACAGAGAAATACTTCGTGTCTCGGGAGGCTGATTATCGACCTCAGCGGGGTGACCTGCGAGGACTGATGAATGCAATAATATTCGCCCACTGGCCTCCGCTAAATGACGGCTTCACCTCCGTCCCCACTCCGGTGCTCGTGGGGGGGGGGGGGGGGGGGGGGGGGTCATCGCAGGTCGGCGGCGCTCAGTTACCATGGGAACAGGAGACACGAAGGGAAAGAAAATTCTCCCAAGCACTAAACAGTGACACCTTACGCCGTCTCCTGCGCACTCGCTTGAGTTGCACATCGAGTGTGAAAGCAGGAGTGAGAAGTTGTTGTTTATTTAATTTTCCTACGAGTGGCACGTCAACCCCACTCTTTTTTCACACTCTCTCTTTCTCTTTCCCTCTCCTGCATTAAAAAAATAAATAAATACATTTTCACGCGAAAGCCTTGCGGACATTGGCTCGCACATATTTCCTTTGTCTGCACCGCTTCTCTCACACAGTATATTCCTGTTATTTTGTGTATAGCGCAGCACAGGTGCCACCTTGTCCGTGTGTGTGTGTGTGTGTGTGTGTGTGTGTGTGTGTGTAAGTGAGATAGTGTCTCTC